>KV424053.1:0-87617 GCA_001632435.1 Calocera cornea HHB12733
TAAAAGGACAATGGTTGCGAGCATTGTCAGCAACCAGCAGCCCGGTGCCATGCCTGATAATGCCTTGCGGCGACCCCTGCAAGGGTCGCGGCAATTATGGCCCTTAGAGGGCAGATAAGCCCTTATCAGGGCTTATCTACTTCGGCCCTTTTTAGTGATGTTGGTCCCTGGCCAACGGAGTTGAGCCAGGTCTCTCAGGGCAAAAGTGGGATAAAAGTAAGGGTCCAGGTCGTCTCGCAACCTTCTAGAACGTTCTTTCAGCTCCTCCTCATAGAATGCTGTGCTGGCAGCAGCCTATGGTCTACCGACAGTATCCAACCCTCAAACATGCTCAGTAACATGCTCAACCACTCCGCTTGTGTATAGGCAAGCGAGCTGCCCCGGGGCCGGGTGGGTGGGTGGGGCCCCGGGGCAGTGAGCGACCTGCTGTACTTCATCTCCTTTGCTGTAGAACATTTCTGTTCCTTCACTTTTTGTTTTGCAGGGATTGCGCCGGGCGGGTGCCATAGTATCATTGCATATGCTTATTATATGACATGAGAATAGTGGGATCACTGTGTGCTAATTACAGTGTCCATTGGCCTCTGCCCGAAGCAGCGCTCCAAACGGGCGAGCGGAGCGAGTCCGTTTGGAGGGGCGCGGCGGGCGGGATTCACATACACCCGACCCCGTTGGCCAGGGCTCCCGGAGGGTTATCCTATGTTTACTCTTCAGGGCCGAACCCGATATGGATATCATTCATGATGCACGTGAACGCCACTTGGCACTTCGCAAGTCCCTGAAACGTGAACTGCGGTCCATCAGCGCATCGACTGTCCTATCCGCAGCATATGTTCTGCACTTACGTGACGCGTTATCTTCATCTTCCCTGTCCCGACATCCGGTACACAGTCTGAGCAACCACGTTCATTCACGACCAACAAACCAGGCAGGCACTCGAGAGACGCGTCGTAGTCGGTGACGGGAGACATGCCCCCACCTCGGGATCCCGATTCCTACGACTCGCCGATACTGCAGAACGCTGACAATGGGTATCCGCCGGAGAGTAGCGACTCGAGGGAAGATGAAGAGGAGGAGTTGGAGCATATCCGGTACGTGTTGATTTGGTAGCTGCTGCTGTCCATGGAGTTGCTCACACGGCTGTAGACGATACGAGGACTTCCGGACGATTGGTATGCGCTTCGCCGCACGATCAGGATACAGCTGACAGAGGCGAATCATAGACTGGATACACGACTCCATGCTGGAGAGGAACCGACGTATGAGGCAGAAGACGGCGCTGCGTTACCCCTTTCGGAATCCGGACGGCTCGTTCTCGTGGGACTGGGCCAGATATCAGCTTCGCTGGGCAGGAAGAGCAGGCCAAGACTCGTTCATCGTGACTGCCGTTGGTGAGCCTGACAAAAGTGAGGTTCGAAGTAGCAATGCTAAAGCTTGTTGTTCAGGCATCGTGATTGGCATCACTGCTGCCCTGGTCAGCATCGTCACCGAATGGCTGTCAGACCTCAAGATGGGCTTCTGCTCAGACGGGTGGTGGCTGAACCAGCAGTTCTGCTGTTGGGAGATTGATAACATGGAGGGCGGGCGGTGTAGGGCATGGCACCCGTGGACACATTCCAGCGCGCTGAGCTGGCTGATATATGTGGTTGGTGCTGTGAGTTCTGTGCGTGCTGGAATGGCGGACATGTAGCTTATAGGGGTTTAGGCGCTCTTCTCATTTCTCGCAGCGCACCTGGTCAAGAGCTACGCGAAGTATGCTGCTGGCTCAGGGATCTCGGAGATCAAGTGTATCCTGTCAGGGTTCGTGATCAAGGGCTACTTGGGTATCTGGACCTTCGTAATCAAGGCTCTTACTCTCGTGCGCCCTTCATTATCAGCACTCCGAACATCCGCTTATATCTCGTACAGCCCTTGGTGATTGCATCTGGCCTCTCAGTTGGGAAAGAGGGACCGTCCGTGCACATTGCAGGCTGCGTAGGCAACATCATAGCGCGATGCTTTGCCACATTCAGGCGAAGCGAGAGCAAGATGCGCGAGATACTCACCGCAGCGAGCGCGGCTGGTGTAGCCGTCGCGTTCGGCTCCCCTATTGGAGGCGTCATGTTCTCGATTGAGGAGATGAGCCACATCTTCACCGTCAGGACCATGTGGCGGAGCTTCTTCTGCGCGTTGGTTGCCACTGTCACCCTTTCTGTACGTCTCTTCCTGTTGGTTGTATCGTCATGCTGACCCGGCGCCAAGTTCATGAATCCCTACCGGACTGGGAAGCTCGTGCTTTTCCAGGTCAGGTATGATCGAGACTGGCACTTCTTTGAAATCTTCTTCTTTATCATCATCGGAGTATTCGGGGTCTGTACCGTCCATGGTGGCACCAGCAAACCACTCATTGCAATATTGCAATAGGGCCTGTATGGCGCGTTTGTCACGAAGTTCAACTTGCAAGTGGCGGCATTCCGGAGAAAGCACTTAGCGGCATATCCAGTGGCAGAGGCGGTGATTCTCGCCACCCTTACTGCCGTGTTCGGTTACTTCAACCGGTTCCTTCGCATTGATATGACCGAAAGCCTTGCTATCCTGTTCAAGGAGTGCGAGGGTGGGGGAGATTATGAGAACTTGTGCCAGTGGGTCCATTTTCTGGTGTACATAAATCGTCAGGCTCACTGCTTGTCAGGACGTGGGCACAATGGCCAATGGCCAATTCGCTGCTTATTGCAACCATCTTCCGCATCGTCTTCGTGATTGTGTCATATGGCTGCAAAGTACCAGCTGGTATCTTCGTACCATCCATGGCCATCGGTGCCACCTTTGGGAGGATGGTCGGCATCATTGTCAAGGCCATGTATCAGTGAGTAACATGACGGAAGCGACCCTATCAAATTCTGATAGGCGGGCAGAGCATATCCTACGTCTGGGTGGTTCGCGGCTTGCACACCTGACGTACCGTGTATTACTCCAGGAACGTACGCTCTACTGGGAGCTGCTGCTGCTTTAGGGTACGGGAATTTTCCGAACGCGTGGTTGTTTGCTCACGGCTCTCGTTAGCGGCATTATGCGTTTGACGGTGACGGTTGTGGTCATCATGTTTGAGCTGACGGGCGCCTTGACATACATTCTGCCCCTGATGGTGAATCCGTTTTTTTGCTAGATCCTGTCTTTGCTAAGCTCGCATGATTCTAGATTGTATTGCTTGTAACTCGTGCTGTTGGCGATTTGTGTGGCGCGAACGGCATCGCCGACGAAATGATACGGTTTAACGGATATCCCTTCTTGGAGAAAGAGGAGCAGGTTTATGATGTGCCTGGTATGGGATGCCTCTGAAATACTCCATTGTGGTACTAATGGGACACTGACAGTTTCGAGTGTCATGCGGAAGGACTTGATAACCTTGAGCGCTACGATGAGACTTGGTGATATCCGTGAGGTCCTCTATTGAGATTGACCAATCAATGATGTTGAATGGCCTCGCAGAGCACATTCTGGAGACTTCCACCGTACAAGGCTTCCCTGTGGTGAATTCTCACAGCAAGGTATTAAGAGGACACATTGGAAGGACGGAGCTGCAGTTTGTAATCGGTGGGTCCAATCGATACCAAGATTGAACACTGCTCATCTTCACCAGGTAAATCCCGGCGAGCGGGGAATCCATCTCCGAATACACTCTGTGAGCTTGCTACGGAAGAGCACAGTCTCGAAATGGAGCACGCCGAGCATCCGATGGTAACACCTACCCCTCTTGACGGCCATTTGGGGCCGATGAGTACGGAAGAGGACGAAGCAGCACCGGAGGCTATTGAAAATCTCAGTATACTGCCCAATGAGCGGCTGAACTTCAAGCCTTGGGTAAACAAGGTAAGCACGTCCTTCCCTGCAAGAGTCAAGTGTCTCATCAACGTATGCACAGACACCTCTAACAGTCGCGCCTCAGCTCCCCTTGGAGATCGTAATGCAATTATTCAAGCGAATGGGGTATGCCAACTCTCCCCACTATGTCCTCTGCGCTCTAACACTATGGCAGACCGCGAGTCATCCTGGTTGAACGTTACGGCAGCATTGTAGGACTCGTCACCATCAAGGACGTGCTACGCTATACCGCAGAGATTGAACACACGCAGTCTCTCTCAAACCGGTACGACGAGTGGAGCTCGCTTGACAGTACGCTAGAAGAGGCATATGCGTGGTGGAAAGATACACAGCAAAACGCCTTAGAGAGGATGCGACGTCTTTGGTCGCACACCGTGAGAGGACGATAGTACTATCTGATTTGTAATACCCTTTGTCGCTCATACCCGACATAACTTATTCTTATTGGTGCCCGAAGATTAGGAACGTGCTCACTAGAAATAACGCTCGCACGCTATTTAGCGGCGTCGTAGACAACCGGAATTGTAACGAATTTGCGACTCGCGGCTGGCGTCGGCATAGGGATGCACAGCCTTCGAGCGCTGCGGCCGGGAATGCCCGTGTTCTCTTTCCCTCTTCTAGAACCGTATTTCCTGCCTTCTGCGCCGCTGTACATCGGGTTTTGACAACTGCCGTATCTTTAGTTTGCGGACCGTCTTCGTTTCCGTATTGCCTAAGCATTGCCGTCCGCCTGTCATTGTGAGCCTCCATCAGCGGCGAACACGCGAGCCTGGCCGTCAAGACACACCTTCTACCGCACCAGGATGCTTTGGCTGTCGACGGACTGAGCTGGACTCAGAGATTGCCGATGTCCAACGCCGTCACGCACCTCGCTAATAGCCGAAGTATGGGCTATCAACATACGCCCTATTTCCCGTGCATATAAAAACCGGCTCTTGTACCTTCATGTCAGGAGTGGGCAGGGGCGAGGTTCCGGCAGGGATTGGTCGTATCGAGCCGGGGGTGGGGACGGGGACTAGGCAGAGGGGAGACTGGGTAGATTGAGCTAGGCTAGGTACAGGGGGAAGACGATGAGGAGTTGACACGACAAGGAGACCTCGCTTGCAGCGGGTCTGTACTTATACTAGTGGGGCGGCTATGAGGTTCCGAAGCCCAAGGCGGTGCATCGGAACCTGTCCCTGACACTTCACCATGCGATATTTAACACAATGAGCCAGTACGAGTTTGTACCAACGATAATATCTCGCTGTACGGGCGAGAGTGCTTCTTAGCATGATCCGTTTTATCTGATCAAATCTCCAGTTGCTGCAACAAGCCTGTTGTTGTATGATGTGATCCTCACTATGGACCTTGAGGCAAGTAGGTCCTGCATTCGATGCCGAGCTATCTCGCACTGACACCTCGCACTGCCATAGATCACTCACGTTTGGGGGTAAGCCTCCCTTTGATAATAGTCAGAGGATGCGCTCAACTCGGCATAAAGTACCAAGTGGTCGGTACCTAAACTCCTGTATATGTTCATCCGATACCCGGGGCTGGTCTCCCAACTGTAAGTTGTTCCTCTGCCACGCAATGACTGCATATTAATGGGTCAATCGTTCCAGCTTTTCATGTATAGGTACGTGGCCCGTATTCCCCTCGCTACAGTATTGCGTCGCTCATCTTGTTTAGTATCGGTGTTTCCACTATGGGATACGGTAAGCCAGATCATAGATTCCTTGGATATCCAGCTCAAGGAATCCCCTAACAGTTGTAAGAGACCTTTCGATCACGTGGATCACCATGTGTGATATTCATCCAATCAGCTGTCTTGGATACGGAATGTTCAGCTCTACGTGAATCATCCCACCAGGTTTCCCTTATTCTTTCTGATTCTCGCGACTGGGTCAGGTGGCTACTCCTGACCGCCGCGAGCACGGATGCACTTCTTCTACTCCGCGTATTGGCTTTGTCAAAGGGGAAGAGAGGCAGTGAGCACCATCATTACCACCATCCACAAGGTACCCTGATGCTGGACTAGCAACGATCGCCTTAAAATCGGCTTATTGTGGTCAGTGCATACTCCGGCGCTGTGGTATTTGTAAGCTCTCACTAAGCTCTGCGCTAGCTGTCTATCTGGTTCGCGCTCTTCCCACATCAACGCATCCCCGCATGACACCGTCCCAGATCGAAACCGGGCTTCTCTGTTATTATTACACTGTAGCGAGCCGAGGCGATGGATGGACGGCGAACCTGGGCTGCGTGCAGCTTACCGGATATTATGAGCCGGGCGTGACCTTCGATATAACACTCCAGGGCACTTTAATTTCAATTGCAACGTATGCCTTGATCATCCCGCCTATTTCAAGTACTCTTCATATTAACTGACCATGTTGTTAAGCGCACCAGTTGTACTGTTGAACTGTACGTCCATTGGTCTCACATGTCCGGTCATCAATTGACGTTTACAGTAGTCGCCCTCCTGATGACAGTACTGTACATTGTTGTCCCTCTCGCTCGCCAGGAGCAAGGGAAAACGGGCACCCCTCTGTTTCCTGTCTTGATTAGGGACGGAGTGATGTACTTTGTGTTGTACGTTCCCGCCTACCACATTGTGCTGTTCCAGCTGACGATCGCTCGTACAGAGCCTTCTGTAGGTCCATTCAGTACACCTGTTCACTATCAGGCTCAAAGTCAACCAGCTTCAACGCTCCTCACAAGCCTCGGTCCAATCATTTTCTCCAACCAGCCACGGGCCGTGAGCCTTGGAGAACCGTAAGGCGTGCATTCACATACAACTGCTGCATCATCATTCTTAAAAAAAATTAGGTGGTTCCAAACGATTGCGCCTATTGCCGTATGATCATTCAATCCTTTCGCACAGCTGATTTCCTTAAACTCGTCGCTTCAGGCCAACAGAATTTTCCTGAACTTGCGCTCCGTAATGGCCAAGGAGAAGAGCGCGGGGACAGATAGCTCCCCAACGCCCAGCACAGTCTGGGAGGCGACCGCGGGCACCGTCTAGAATGAGAGAGAGTACTGTAAAGAGGCACGGCCTGTAGAAGGACATATGCGTCTCGGAGTAGTCATGCTCGAAGCCGCCCATAGCTTGGAGCCATCCGACGGACTCCAGTTACCCACTGCCATATCACCGTTCCCTCACATCGCCATAATCATTATACGACTTCATGACGATGAGACATACTTGCCATCAAGCACTTGTATTGCTCGTATGGAAGCGGCTTGAACCCAGTCCATTGCCTCTACAAGGGGCTCAGAAGACAGCGCGATCACCTCCAAGCCTCTGCGCGTGTCATCAGAGCTTGCAATTTCAGAATCGAGCCACCGCTATGCTGCAACCGCACCGAAGAGACCTCGCTGCGTAACCTTTTTCCTGGGGCTGCAGCACTGATGAGGATGTCTTGATCGGTCGAGTGGAGAAGTTCTGCCGTACATCACGCCCTGTGTGGGTGACACGTCAGCAACGGCCTTACAAGCGGTGCATTGAAGGCATCAGACGGCACCGACGGCTCGGCCATCACTGATGGCCGAGCCTATCCGTGGCAACGGATGATGAGCGCTGGCACGCTGCTGCCACCCGTTGTGCTGGGCGCTATACAGTCTGACCCAAGTTGTCTTGCGCCTCTCCTTGTCGTTCCCACTTTGCTCTCGTCATGGGGCCCACCCTCTCGACACAGCAAACATCCTTTTTGGGGATATGCATAGAGGTAATGCCGCTCCCAGCTGCAGAATGCGTCACTTACATGGGCTGAACAGGCTATATTATATGGTATACCGGTTACTTGAACTGGTCAACCGTAGTTCAGGGTATGGGACAGGTGCCAGCACCATGCTCTTCTGGTCCACTGTTGCGGTGCTTCTCCGGGCAAGGAGCGGAGGCGTCAACAAGGTCTGACCAAGAACCAGACATCCTACTCATACGAAGGCTGGACTCATCCCGGTCGTAGGCACTCCTGATAACAACGTTGCTGATGCTTCTGTTTGCCACGGCTCATCTCGGTCCGCGTCTACCTTGGTCGACAAAGCACATTTGCTGATTTTGTACCGGAAGCGCTGGCGTTCACGACAACCGCATTAGCCAACTCAAACTCTTGTACAGCATACACCGAAAACCCGTTATGCCTGGCCGGAACGGCAATAACCATGGGGCAAGTGATGCTAGGCAACGCGGCAAACGTATATCTTTTCTCGCGTTCCGCTTCCTGCAGGAGTCGGACTGACCACATCTCGCCCCATCCGCGCAGCTTTACCGCGTCTGGCTCGTCTGGGAGCGCAACTTCCGCCCGATCCTGATCCCCGGTGCGCTCTTCTTCGTCAGCGGCGGTAAGAGCAATGTACATACTGTGCTCCGGGAAGTGCTCACATATATACACACGCACGCAGCGTGCGCATGGGTGGTACTGGGAGTATCCGCCGAGCTGCAGAAGCAGCAAGACATGGTGAGACCGCACCACCCAGCCGAGCACCGAACGCTAAGCCAGAACATGGGATTTAGAGCCCGGGATCGCTGAAAGCAACGCTCATCGCCTTCGTGGGCATCGCGCTCTTCCAGCCGCTCCTCACCTCAGGGCTCATTATCATCCGCCTGGCTGCGACCGAGAGACGCGACTCCCAGCCGCGGTATCAGGCGCGGGGGCACGCGCGAGCCTTGCTCAGTTTCTCGCCCATTAACAGGATCATTGTCCAGTCAACGGTGGTGTATATGGGGGCGCTGCTGGTCGTCACGGCGCTCTGGTGGACTGGGAGGACGAGCTTTGATATGTTCGGGAATGTCGTCGTACCTATCGTGGTGAGCCCGTCCACATCGAGATAAAGCAGACGTACGCTCATATGCCGCCGCAGCCACTGGTAGGTACGTTCCCACTGCTGATGAAAGTCTCGTGAACAGTTCTGCAGACATTCTGCGGCCTCACCACCCGTATCGGCTTGCATTCGCTCAGTGTTCGACTGGATGCGGCCGAAGAACGGAGCGCGGAGCACTCTGGGATAGTCGCAGACTTTCGAGAGAGCGCCTTAGCGTGGAGAGCCGGGTCCCAATGGAGGACGGCATGAGGGACCTAGAGGTTGAGCGGAGTACAAGCGCAATTGTGCGGGTAGCATATATGGCCAGTGGGGTGCAGTGGCAGGCTGAGCGTTGCGGCCGGATGGACGGACAAGCAGGACAGAAAGCCAGATTGCCAACACTGCATGTATTGATCGGTATGCCACAAGCAGGAATACATTGAGTGCGGTCGGACTACATCGCTCCATGGCTACAAACTCCGCAAAACGCATTAGACAGGGTGCGACGTCTTTGGTCTCGCACCGTGAGAGGACGATAGTTTCCGACTTGTAAAACCATTGTCGTTCAGCGTTTAAATCCAGGTCACATTTGCAGACGGAGTGGGGGGGCGATTTGAGCGGAGCAGGGGGGAACAATCGCGAAGATTATATTTATTGATCGGAATGCCACAACCAGGAGTACATCAAGTGCGACCGACCTACATCGCTCCTTGGCTGTAATGTCGGTTAGCCACTATTGACAAAGCGTATACTGTAACGCACCCCGCATATATCTTCCCTCGGCTCCTCTAGTGACTCAAGAACCTCCTCCCCTTCTGCCTCCTAGCCGCCAGTGTCTTGCGCCCATTCTTGCTCCTCAACCTCTGCAGAAAGCCAAACTTGCGCTTGCGCTTCCTCTGGCTCGGCTGGTATTCATTACCCAGGAAGCGGGCCTGTAACAGAGGGAGGGCAGCGGCGAGGGGTGATGGTGCGATGGATGGCCGGGCGGAGGAGAGGGCGCTGAGCACGCTCGGGCGGGGGAATGCGAACGGCGAGAGGGTGCGGAACGGCGAAGGCAAGCGGCTGGTGAGGGAGCTGCTCGGCCGGGCGACGGCGGCTTCTGCCGACACAGCTCGGGTGGACGGCGCGGCACCGCGTACTGCCGCTCTTGCTGCTGCGCCGAGCGTGCGTCGGATGAGCTGTCGTGGCATGTCGCTCGAGCTGTTCCGGTCGTGTGCGAGCGAGAGCGTGTACGGCCGGCAGCGATCCCTTGCCAAATTCGCGTGTATGCGCGGGATCTTTCTAGATACTCCGGCTCTCGGTTCCGACGGGTAAGCCGGCCACGGTCTCACCCGAGGTGCCGCGTGATATCTGGGCCCAGCCTTCCTTGGCCTTCCGAGTGTGCGCGCGTCCTATGACGTCTTGCGCGCCCTTTACGTTCGTCACGGGCAGGCAGAATCCTTCCGGCCGATTGGCGTCCTCAGCGCCCCCTCTGCTCCTGCTCCCTATCTGCCCGACCTCCCCGCATTTATACGCCCCTGTGAGCGACCAGCATCCCTTCCGCAGCCGCACCCAAAAGCGCACTATCATACTTTAGCACTCCGCTCTCCCGCTCCGCAACCGCAACCACCCTTACCCCTCAACGTCCTCCTCAACGCCCACAACGGCAGCCTTGACGACGACATCCTCGACCGAGCAGCCCCTCGCCCCCACTCTCCCGCACAACACCACATCAGAGACAGAGACAATGTCCTACGCATCTGTCGCCGCAGAGCACACCGACGGGCCCCAGCCGCAGGCCGACACTGGGCTGCTCAACCTCCAGCCGACCACCACCGAGCTCCCCGATGTGGAGCACAAGGTTACCCTTGTCGAGCCTGACTTCAAGGCGCACCCGCATGTGCGTGCCAGTTTTATCTGTAGCATTTGGTGCATATACTTAATTTGGTGAACAGACTGTGACCAGCGAGACGGAGGTGCACACCGGCCCGGCGCCGGAAGCTGCCCCCGCACAGCCCAAGAAGGCGGCCAAGAAGAAGGCGGCCGCATACAAGGAGAAGGCCGGGGAGTACCTCGAGGAGGCGGAGGAGGAGGCGACCCACCTCTGGGCGATCGCGAAGCAGCGCTTGCTTCAGCCTGGCGTGCTGGGCGGCCTGATTGGGCTCGTCAACGTTGGTGTTCTCGGCGGGCTCGGGTATGCGCTTTACACGCACCCGTCCCTCCGGGCGGACTACAAGAAGCTCGGCATTGCCGGTGGGGCCGTGTTTGCGCTCTTCGCTGGTGAAGGTGCGGCCGCCGAGGCGTACCGGAAGACGGACGCGGGGAAGAAGGAGGAGGCCCAGGCGCGCAAGGAGGGCGCAGCCCTCTACAGGCACGCAAAGGAGATCGTCCTCCGCCCCGGCGTGTTTGGCGGTATCCTCGGCCTGTTCAACCTCGCCGTGCTCGGCGGTGTCGGCTTTGTGGGGTACAGGCACTGGCACGAGCCCAAGTGGGACCGCAGGATCGTCAGTGCTGTCAGCGTTGGCCTGATCGGCGTCTTCGCGGGTGAGGGGTACGTCATTATTTCTACTTCACGGTATGGGCGTTCGCTGACGACAGCGCAGGTACGTCGCTGAGCAGTACCGGGAGAAGGAGCTGCCCAAGCACAAGAAATAAAGACCCCCTGCGTAAAGTTTCGGCCCCCTAAATCCCTTTTCCTCCTTCCTTACGCCAACCGGAAACGAACACTACTCCCGCTGTCCCTTTCCTTAGTGTCCTGTTGTACATGACTGGATCCGCTAGTACCGAATGATATACCTGAAACGAGCGCATATACGTGCATGAACGGCCGATTCTTATTGCTTCATTAACTGCGAACGTGGCTACCGATACATCTTCCTGCCCAGCTCCTATCCCAGCGCCAGCGTGAGCTCCACATCCTCCGGGATCGCCTCCTCCAGCGTCTTCCCCTTCGGCTTCCACCCCAGGGCGAACGCACGGTCCGCCTTAGTGACCGAGTTGTTGGCCGTACCGTTCAGCAGCGGCTCTTTCCCAGGCTCGATGCTCTTCGCCTCCGGGCTGTCCGTGAGGCCCTTCGCAAACAGCAGGGGAGCGAGCGTCTTGGCCACCTCGCCCCAACAGTGCCTGTTCACACTGCCCCAATAGAAGTTCGCATACGGGCTCCCGTTCTTCTCCCCAGCCTGGGTGATCGCGTGCTGCAGGACGAGCAGGTACAGCTCCTCCAGATCGTCGATATCCACATTCATCCAGATGTTCGTTCCCTCCCCGACGTAGTACGTCGTGCGGTGCTTCACGGCCGCCCGGACCATATTAGGCAGCTGTTGCGTGAGCTTGCGCACGGGCCCGCGGCCTACACCCACGATGGTCGAGGGCGCGATGATGTGGATGTTGATCAGGTCGCGCGTATGTGCCTCGAATAGCATCAGGTCGACATCCCGGTGCGGCTCGGCGGGGTCGATCGACTTGATGTCCTCCTCGCTTGCGTCCTGCCCATATCGTCATCAGCAGCCTGTCCTGTCGCAGCGGAGAGGAGGGGAAGACGCACGTTCCACACCTTCCTGGCAAAGTCCGTGAACTTCCCGCCAGCCTTGTCAGTCACCACGCCCGTCCCGCTCGTGTGGATCAGCACAGGCTTGACCTTCCCCACGCCCGCAGCAGCACTGCGCGCCTCCATGCCCTTCACGACGGCCCTTGCAAGCTCCATCCCATCCGCGTCCGCAGCGTTCACAACGATGTCCGCCTCGCTGCTCGCGCGCTCCACCACGTCGAGCGACTCGGACGAGCCTTGGATGACCTTCACCCCCAGCCGCTCCAGCACGGGGAAGTCCTTCTCGCTCCGCACCAGCGCGGTGTACTGGTATTTGCCCGGGTAAGCGGTCAGCAGTGCGTGCAGCACCGCGCCTGGGCCGCGAGTCAGCCGCGGTCAGCACGCGTCGGTCGGGAACGAACGCACCTCCGATGTAGCCTAGCCAGCAGGTGATCGTGGTCAGTAACTAGGCGCAATTCTAGGCGGTGTACGCACCGGTTGCTCCGATGATGAAGATCTTATCGTAGCTCATGATGGTCGTTGTATGTAGAAGACGTGCCTGCCGTAAGCGTTGTCCGACGACCTGCAATGTCAGCAAAGGCGTCATTCTCCGCGGGGTGAGTCGCCCTTCGGCAGTGACGCCAAGCTCCACAACACCGTTGAAGCGCTTCTTCTTCACGGCCACTCCCACCTTCTGTTCACTATCTACCCCTTGGTAGTAATCAATATATGATAAGCTGTTATTGTCCATTGAGTGTCCATTGCTGCATGTTTCTCTCTACACATCACTGGCAAACGGATGTCCCTTCACCTCTTCGGGCTCCCACTCATCAGCCTCAACATCATTTTGCACACCGTCGGGTATCCCGCTCAGCCTTTCCGTGCTTACGCGTACGACAACCGGCATGGCGTACATCTCCGGACTTCCGCTCCTGCTCCTGCTGCCTTTGCCGTACCACACCGGGGTAGTGGGGATGGAGTCAGGGCGGATGCCGTTGCGCGGGCGGCCCGGCACGCGTTCTGGAGCAACCTGAACATGACTCGCTTGTCGCGCGGGTTGGCTCACACCGGCTTGAAAGTTACTCGGGGTGGACTGAAGCTTGGATGCGTGCGACGCTACGCGGGTGATGATACTGCAGAAGGTCTACGCACACAGAGCTTCAATTAATCAGCATACCAAATAGGATAGAAACTCACGATCGCGACGATCGGTACCACCGCCTCCATCACGATGAAGAATGCCGTGTTCGCGCTCACGAACAGGAGCACCATCGTGAGCATCGTCGCGACATACGCACCAGCGCTGTCCAGCACGATCCTCACTACCGGAAGGAGGCTCCACTGTGCCCCGCCGGCGGCGGCCGCGCCTCGAACAAGACGGTCAGTGCGGACCAGCCTGAATCCAATCAGGGAGGAGGTGACGAGCGGCTGGAGGGTCAGCAGCGCAAGGAAGGCCGTGATGAGCGCGTCTACACGGATAGCGTTGTATTCGGGCGGCGACACTGAACCTTCGCTGTGGGTGAGCATGAAGCTCAGTGAGACGGCGGACGTCGCTAGCAGCGAATGAGCATGGCGCTATATAAAAGGTGCAATGGCACGCACTGATGCTCCCCACGAAGATGAGCGCTGGGAGAAGCAGGACTCTCCAGGAGCGATTCCATACCATATAAAGGCGATAGATCTATCTCGTTATCAGTCTCGATCAAGGATTGCGATTAGCAATCACGAACGTTAAACATGTCTCCGACGACCGTCTGCAAGGTGAAGACGATGAACTTGCCCGCCGTCGCTTTGTCGTTAAGCTGGTTGAAGTAGTTGTTCGGCCCGTTGGGGACCATCTCATTGTCGATAAACCCAAGGAATGCCCTCGCGAGGTTGAGAACTATACACAGTCTTGCTCGTCAGCAAGCTATGCCGTATCGACATAGTGTTAAAGCTAAACTCACAGATATGTACTGTAGCCAGCAAGGTCATGAGCGTCGCAGCCAGGAGCATAGACTTGTTGATTCCCCTGCCATCCCGGTTGTGCAGGATGATGTAGACCGCAAAGCAGAAGAGCGGGATGACTGCGCCGTACAGTATACTCTCCAGCCATATGGAGACAAGAGACGCCTGGTCTAGCGGAAGGCTGAGGTTTGCCATTCGAAAAGTTGCAGTACAATACAGTCGAAACGACAGCGGGCGAGCAAGCACTATCCAGCAGCGAGAGCTGCCTCTCTCCCAGAGCAACTCAGCTTCAAATAAGTATGCTCTCTGGTTGGGAAGCACTCTGGTTGGCCATAGCTGGCGGACCGGTGGTTGCCTCTCGTGAGTGTTGGTCCATTCTTGTGGATGCACGGATAGCGTGGAAGTAGCGCTCGTGTATCCTTCCTGTTTGCGACGAACACCTGATGTCACTTTGCCGCACTCCACAACACAGTTGCTGCAGAGATGTCCACGGATCAGCACAGCGAAGGCGAGCCGGGAGCGGTCGAGGGTCGTGTGCAGAGTGACACGGGCATGCGCTGGCAGTAGTAGCAAGCGTTGGCGACTGGATCCACGCAGCTCGGGTAGAGAAGCATCGGGTAGAGAAGCCGACCAGGCTTCGACGCATCAGAGCAAACTCACGGGATTATACAGGGAGGAAATACCTGCATCTTCCGTTCATCACAATGCGTAGCACTTCCCGTGCCTAGTTAAGGGCAGCTCCTCCGCCAGTCCAGTGCCAAGACTCAGGATCCAGTTTGCGGACCCCCCTGGGGACTTCGTCTCCAGCGAATACCTTTTTGCGCCTATTTCATGAGCTTGTTTATCATGGCGCTTGTATGGATACTAACTACAGGTAGTCCGTACTGATCGAGCGTTTCGACATGGATTAGCTGGCTATTCCACATCATTCTCGCCCTTGAAGCCGTTCACTAATAAAATCTCTTCTGCACCGAGTTCTCCAGCAGTCGTCTCTGTCGGCAGCATCGTCGAGCTCCTTAGAGGTCCAACTGACAACGGGGTGGACCCACTTTCGCTGCAAGACTATAATGAAGGCCCTTCTTCATCAGCAAATTCCAATTTGCTCCAGGAGATAGCGCGCTGCTCCATTTGATTTGGGGAGCGGCAAGGAACAGACCCTTGTCTCCGGAGGCACGGGGAGCTCTCTTCCAGCTTTGTCCCCTTTTGGGTGGCAGTGTCCAATCACGTGCAGCTTGCTTTGAAGCCCTGACGCGCGACTTTTGACGTGTCAGTCGTGACTTTGCATCTTGCCAGCTTTGTCCTCCGTCTCTTTTGGCAGAGCTTTGAGAGGTATGTATCACTGTATATTGTCTTGTGACCCAAGCTGACACCTGTTCTTAGATTTTGCACTTGCATAGCACAGTATGTCTTTCTCTGCGCAGTTGACACATTGTTGATTTCATTTCAGGCTGTATCTATTCTGCCTGCCGCTCTGTAATATGGTGCGCACCTTGTTCAGATTTCATGTCCACAGTTACTGATTAAACATAGATATGAGCACCACATACATACTGGTAGGAACCTGTGGTAGTTTGTACCATATATGTATAGAAATGAGCATATGTAAATATATGCGAGACTTCAGAGTGCGTGGGAGCTGCCAGGAGCATAAGAGCTGGGGAGACGTAGGAGCTGCATGCAGGGTCCAGGAGCACTCTGGACCGCTCTAGAGAGGGGACCTGCCTCATAGTGCTCCCAAACTCCCTGCAGCTCTAGAGACATCTGGATCCGGCTCCGAATTCGCTGATGTTGTACCGCTGCGAGTCGGGAGCCGAGCGAATGAACTCCGATCCTGGTTGTCAAGCCACAGAAGATCTGCATGGAATCGGTACGTAAATCAGTCCAGTGTCTGAGAAATGTCACCCACCAGTGGCTGATATACTCACTCAGTGTCAACAGATAACAATCGTGGAGTAATGCACTTACCACGATGGGAACGATGATATTCGAGGCTATGTCGAACGCGGTTGCGCTAATCCACCACAGAGCGGCGAGGATCGTGACAGCAGCCACGTATATCCCCGCTGACTCCTTAATCATCTTAATGATTGGTCTGAAACTCGATTGTTGATCTACACCATAAGGCGAGGCTCGTTTATCCATCACTGACAAGCGCAAGACAATGAGCCCTGATGTCACCACGGTCTGCAGAAGAGTGATTGCAGCAAAGATGATAAGCGTAATATTCTTTCATCATCGTGAGTATCAACTCCTCAGCAAGATATATATGGACGCGCTCACCGCATCTTCTTGTGTTTGTTTCCAGGATGAGAAGATGCTATAAAGACATCCGCAGACTGCCATTGGATGAACGTGTTTCGACTGACAAGCACATTTTGCATACCGAGGTAGAAGATGAACAGAATGATGGGGAACAGGGTTGCACGGTAGCTTCTGTCCCAGACAAGCCACAAACGGTAGAGCTAGGCAGGGCATGTCAGAAGGTAGCTGGCATAGTCGAGGCGCAAGTCACGTTGACCGCATCTCCCACCACAACTTGCGCAATGCTCAAAATACGTTGAGGCAGGCATAAGCGTGTTCCGCAAGTTGCATAGTTTTCTGTCATGACGCTGGAGAAATTTATTCCTGAGATACTCGGGCGTCAGAAGGACGACAATAGTAAGATGTGCCTGCAGACCGAGACATGTTGTAGCAAGCAACATCATAAGCGTTGTAGCCCCAAGGATAGGCTAAAACAGCATGTTAGATTTGGGAGGGTGTGCCGGAATACTGGAAACCACCATGTTCATCGGCTGTCCAGTTCTAGCTTGAAGAAGAACCGTGATGGTAGATCAGAAGAGCATGGCGGCCGCGCCTAAGTCTAAGATTAGATGGTCCACATGGGAATTGTACACAACACTGACCATAGAATATTCCCTACGAGAAATGGGTTGCTTAGATTGTTGAGCGACTCAAGGGCCAAGGCCGGAGCCTGCTTACCTCTATCCACGCTCCTAGAAAACCCAATTGCGAAGGTGTGAGAGCTGGTACTACACCCATTTTTGACGAGGACTTTTGCGTGTGACTGCTTCAGCTTTGGTCCTACTGTACTCGGCTCATCCGCTGTGCTCATTGGTAGAGCAAAGGGCCACTCGGTCGTACAATCGGTAGAGGATGCAGCTCCATTCCGTAGCAAAATTTCTCTGCTTATGCAGTCCCAACTTCGTGTGCTGGCATACGTCGGCCACGTCATTCGTGCAGGTATTGGGGTCATGTTCTGATCCACCGCTGCGGTGCCGACCAAGGACCGGTACCTCGGCCACGGCATCAATGCCGTCTAAACGTGCCCGCACAGTCCATGTATGTTGCACTGATGGGTGGGGAGGGAGTTCCTGCTCCACTGGTGTCCCATAGAGGTACACGATGAGTACAGTGGTGTAACGTCGGCTCAGTGCTGCGCGTGAAGGTGCGGGCCAGGAAGAACTCGCGACATCTCAGAAGACGGATCCGCATTGCATGGTACAACGATTACCAATAAGTGCGCCGGGCCAAGACACGCACATGTTGCGGGCTGTATAGACACATCACACCTTTATACCTATACCAAGACCTAACCAATGACTAAAGGGGATACATATTACAGTTGTTCAATCCATGCTCGGATCGGCACATCTACAAGTACAATCTGCCACCGCACATACTTCATGACCCTTCCCGTCAGGTCGTCCAGTGCCATGGAACCAATCCAAAATATGAGCAGCATGACCTCCATGGCGACACGTCATGCAAAATACCATGCCGCTGTCCAAGGTATCTGAATGAAAGCTCAGTCGTATGAAGCCGACGGAAAAGTTAAACGTCTGACCTCGAATCTGGTTATCCATTCGTAGCCCAGCGTCACGTACGAAGTCCGAAGGCATGCCGACCGGCATGAGACATATAGAGCAGTTGGGTAGCTTGCTTTTGCAACTCGGGCAAAAGTTGACCTGAAAGTCAAGGGAGTTAGTTATTCTAATACATCCCAGAAGATAAGAGCTCGTACAAGTGGCCGCTCCTCTTTTCCCGGCTGAATGACTGGCAAAGGCGCGTTGGGGTTGACGATCTTTCCACAGAAATGACACCGGATCATCACTTGTCGCTCAGTCCATTCATATGGCTCCAGTTCATGCTGCTCGATAGCGTCTTGTATCATTCGACCTCG
Organism: Calocera cornea HHB12733; assembly: GCA_001632435.1. Taxonomy (NCBI): domain Eukaryota; kingdom Fungi; phylum Basidiomycota; class Dacrymycetes; order Dacrymycetales; family Dacrymycetaceae; genus Calocera; species Calocera cornea. The sequence continues at coordinate 18,276 of KV424053.1, forward strand.
TTCAATGTCAAATTGGCATCGTTCATGGAACAATCTCCAACGATCAAGAAGATCGTGGTAAGCTTCCACCCAGCGGTCGATCCGAGAGTCGCTTCTCAACGATGGTGACGCGAGCGTTCCGAGTATAGCCGCCGTCTGAACGTCGCCATGGAAATCCACGTACGCCTGCAACAAATCCACACCGGGAGCAGTAAGGCCTGTTATTAAGAGAGCATCTATGTGCCCCTTCGACCCTTTGCGTTTGCTGAGCCTATGGAGCCATGAGGAAATCTAGGAAGTAGTGAGTAACTTGCTCCTCTGACTTGCAGCGCTCAAGCCATACCTGATCATCGTGAAGAAACAGGAAAGCAATGCCAAGCCTGTCCTTCAGTGGCAGTGATTGTTCATCTAAAACGTCGAGCCAGCCATCCGTGACCATGTATTGAAGCAGAGTTCGCAGATACGGATCTTGAGTTCGCACAATAAGCTTTTCACATTGATCTCTCCAACGTTGTGTTCGAGAATCAATTGCCCCATCGGGATCCTTATCCCGCTGATCGTCAAACCCAGCCACAGCCGCAGAAAAGGCGCGGCACTGCTCGTCTGTGTCGGTGTCAAACACGTGCGTCAAGTGCAAATTGTCTTCTCGTACCTCCGCTCCGCATGAGAATGTCGACCGCCTTGTTCACATTATGAGTGAAAAGTGACCAGCAAGCAGCTTTCGCATGTTGGCCGGTTTCCTCCCATCTGCACATCAAGGGAATGAGCATCATTGTGGCTTGGGCCGAAGGCCACCTACTCATGCATTGCATGGAAGAGTTCCTCGTCGCTTAAGCACCAACCGCAGAGTGATAGAGCTAGAAGGCGGCGGTTGCGGTGCGTGCTTGATGCAAGATGCGATATTTGTTTGTTCCCTAGCTTTGCAAGGGAGACCATACGCGAGATGGCTTCGTCAAAGTCGCCGTGAGACGCGTCGAATGGTGAATCGCTTCGTCGTGGGAACGGATAGTGAGGGGCATCGGGACTTGAATAAGGCGTCTCGCTTGGTGGCTTCGCACCATCGAATCCATCCCAAATTCCCATCACCCCGTGAACCGAGAAATCAAATCCCAGGGCGCGTATATTCTCAGGCGACGATTCACCGATCAGAGCGGCATGGTGTTCTGCAAGGCATTAAGCAAACATCGCGGCATCGACAATGTACTTCGTACCTTCAATCCAGATCCACAGATCATGCAGGTACTCTGAATCCTGGTTTTCGTCGTTGGAAACAATATTTGCATTGTCTCTTGCCTTCAAACATAGTCAAGATTGATCCGTTAAAAGGGTGCCAGAATGAGGTACTTACACTCTCTAGCCCATAACCTAGCTTTGCTCGGCGCAGCATGGTCAAACCGATGTCACCACCAAGCACTCGGTCTACGGTTCCCGAGGATCTTCTACGTCTCCTACGGGTTGGGGGGACTGAGTCTCTGACTGGTTCCGGTTCCTCTGTGGGGCCTGCCAATGCGGGTACGGAGGTAGCCTCCGCCATGATTGTCGACGTAGAGGGCAAAGCTCGTAAAGGTGGTCTAGGCGTTGCAGTTCCATCCGTATCCCGAGTAGGAGAGGCGGCACTACGCGATAACGGTGCCCGAGGTAGCGAAGCGGGACTGTCACCTCGCCCAACCAGCGCCGAAGGACGGAGATGTGTACGGCTCGATATTCTTGTTATAGTCCTTCGTCCGTTGAGGCGGTCGTCCAGAGCGCTACCGTTCACTGCCACCGATGGGTTCCCCCTCGAGATTCCGTTCGTCCGAAGTGAGGGGGGAACAGTGGGCGGATCCGTGGACGGCACAGGTTGCCAGACACGCAGTGAGGACTCGCTAGCAACAGCCAAGTGTCCGCCTGAGCCCCATATGTGTTGACAGAAGGAAGTGAGGGGCTTGATGTCAATGTTGCGTCCTTCCTTCCCAAGAGTCACGACGTGAGCAGAGCTGTTCGTGGGGGAACCATGCGGTACGAAAGCGAAGGAAGTGATCGGATATATGACTGGCACACCTGCGTCCTGAATCAGCGAAGTATGCAAAACACACGATGTGCACTTACTCTTTTTCGCGCCAACGAGGATAGGAGGATTGGGAAGATAGATACCGGAGCCACCAGATATGGAGTAATCGGTGGTGGAGGCAATGGAGGCTACCGACTGAGATCGAGCCCGCTCACTTTTGCTCTCGTCTGACGAAGCCGGCCTTTCTTCAGCAGGCCGCTCGCTGGTTGCGATGTTCCAGATGCGTAGAGTTGTGCTGTCCCTAGCAAGAGACACCAGCGTGCCTCGGTGCGTCGGCGACCAAGCGATTGAGGATATTGTTCGATGCCGATTTCCATCGCGAGGGTCAACATCATTGAGGTAGAGCACGGGGTCAGTTAACCGGCGCCGATCCCAGACGCATACTCTCGAGTCGTCGCCATAACTGGCAAACATATTGTTGTCGAACGGGTCGAAACACAGCCCGTTCGCCCACTTCGTGCTCCAGAATTGCGAATAACCCGTGGCGGCAACATTGTCGCGCAAATCGTAGAGTCGAATGTACTTTTGGGACATGCCCGCCAGAACCAGTGTATGTGTCGCAGGTACCCAGCTGATTGAATGAACCAGTTCCGCAGAAGCGTAAGCCTGCAGAGCTGGGGTTTCTCCCTTGAAGGAGGATCCGGAGCCTCGCTGATTCAGCAATGGCTGAGGTCGGATAGATGGCGAGGGTATTCGAGAAGGTCCAAGAGATGTGGAGGAGTGTTCAACATCGAAGATGATCAAGCTACTCTCGTTTCGGACCTTGTCGAGGCCGACAGCAAGATAGTTGGGATCTACCGTGGAGAATGCAAGTGCATGGCAGGCTCGTTGTGCTTTCGGTGTCAATGAGACAGTCCTGACGGCATCGACATGATTGCGCCTATCGGCTGCTGCTGCATTGCCAGGATTAAGACGCATAAGCTCGACTCTGCCGCTGCTGAGGCCGACGGCGACAAGGTCTTGGTAAACCATGCTTGGTGACCATGCCAGCGCCTGAAATGGTCAGCGATTCCGTCACAGGTGCCTTTCATGCACACCTTACCTTCATATATTGTAGGTCCGTTTGCACAGTGACCAGCTTGATCCTGCCTTCCTATAAAGGTGTCAGCGTCCGGATAACGAGTTCCTAGCACAATGGACGCACATCGGGCACCCACTCGTACATCTTCACATCAGTCCCGCCTCCAACAATAAACCTGGACAATCATAAGCAGGCGCCCTCTCATCTCTCTCGTATGTCTGCGGACCGATCGGTACCCCTGGGATCCCATATCACCTGGTCCAGCCGCCTCGTCCCCTGCACTTTCTCGCTCGCGCTACGAGAGCAACCGTGTCAGATCGAGCTCTCTGTTCATACGATATCCACATACGTTGAGAACATTGCGGATTTCACTGCTGTCTTGTGGCCATGGGCGTGGGCGTGGTCGGAGACTCCTTCCACCCGAGCTGCTTGCTCACTGTCATGAGCTCACCGTCTAAAGCCTCCGCTGTCCCTATGCGCGTCTGCCAGACGACGCGTGAGGCGCTGAACGCGTCCCTTGAACACGCACCATCATGGACAACCCTCACGAGGAACGACAGGCCGTCCTGCTAGAGCGTATCATTAAAAATGTGGTATGTAGGACTGCTGGAAGGCCAACAAACCACTGCTAATACTCATACAGGAGAAGTGCAATGAAGCTATCCTGGAGATGAACCACTGCGCGAACGTAGGGCCTACAGCGTTGCCCTCCTAGAGCATCCGACTGAAGGTCATTTACAGGAGATTGCTGTTGGGCATATGGACACTGCCATTGCTGCCAACCTCTTCACGAACTATAGCAAGAATGTGCGATACAACCTAGAGGCTATCGGGATAATGCCCGAGTCCAAGTAATGGCTTAGCGGGCCGACTCGACTGAAGGCGGGACGACGCATGCTGTTGGGCTGTTGACATGTTGCGAGAAAGAGGAACCTTCTTGTGACCTTGTCAAGGTGTATGGGGAATTATCCGGCTCATGGAACTGACAGGCCAGGGTGTAGCCTGCACATCTGTATACTTTATGAGGGCGCATGTACAGTAACTTAGCGATCTATTTCCTAGACTCCTAGCTGAGTAATATCAGACTGGGGGAGACGCGTCGCGTCGCCAGCTCAGTTCCCTACCGGTACCTGATGCCCGCTCCTATTCTTCATCATGTCTACAATGCTCCTGACTTCCACACACTCTCGGGCGCCTCAGGACATTAATGTTCGCGTCGGATCTACAATGAGCGGTGCGGCGATGGAGTAGCCAGGCCTTACAAGCCCTTGGGCGGACGGTCAGGATGTTGTGGTACGCACCCTCGTTTCTTCTGGCAGTGGTCCCTCTGATACTTCGTTGACGGCAGCCGGCCATCACCACGGCCCAGCAAATCAAGGAAGCCAATGCCGCAACCGTCAATAACTGGCTGGGACAATACGCCGGAGGGCTTCTGAGACAGAAGAAGCGGAGACTGGCCCTCCGCCTAGGACTGGATCCCGTCGTCTGTATGGAGGTCACACTCAATTGAACTCACAGTGACTTGCTCAATGCCACAACATGTAACAAGGAGTTCACTACGTTCATCTACAGCATTCCATTGTGCTAGAATAGTCAGATACAGGGTCGTGGATGTCGTCTATCTCCGAATTGCGTCATATGTAACCCACAAACATCCGCCCCTAGTCAACATCCATCTCCTCGACATTGGGCCCAGTGTCCTCTTCCATGGTCTCCTCCTTCGCCGCCTGAGGCGGGGGGTTGGCGTTCGTCTGCGGGGCAGGCGGAGCATCAGTCTTCGGTTTCGGCTTAGACATGATTGGGTTGGCGAAGTAGATGAGTTCGTCGCGCTTCTTGTCCATCTCCGCGCAGGTGATGACCGGATCGACGTTCTTGGGCCGCTCCGAGATCTTCACGAGCGAGTTTTCGAGCCACGACTGCGCAGTCGCGGCCTTCTCGACTACCTTCTGCTTGTCCTCGGCGCTAATGTGCGAGAACCGTGCGTCGTCTGACTGCGCTTGGGACAAATAGTTGTTGATGGTCTCGCGCAGAGCAGCGGCGGTACGCGCGCGCTTCTCACCCTCCATGTAGCGCTTGTAGATGGGATCACCAAGAGCCTTCAGGGCATCGAGGCGCGACACATAAGCGGACTTTGGAGCATCTTCGCCCTCCTCAGTGTACAGCCAGTCCTCTGCATCGGCGAGCTTGGCCAGAAGAGCCTCCTTCTCCTTTGCCTGTACGAACGGAGCGTAACGGTCGTCGAGCTTGCTGCGAGTATCGTAGATGTACTCTTCAAGAGCATTCTTACGATCCTGATCGCAGGTTCAGTAAAAGTGTTCATTAGAACTGGCTTTCGAAACGCACCTCAGTATCCTGCACAAGCTTGTCATCGGCAATCATCTGGCCCTCACTCTCCCTCTGGTTGTTGAGGATAGAGCTGTCGAGAGCAAGTCCACCGGAAACGACAGGCAAATCTGTCCTCTTGACAACCTTCTTCTGTCTCTTCTGGGGCGGCGCAGGTGCCTGACCCTCGGCAGGCGGGGCCTCCGCAGGTACGTCCTCCTCAACAATCTGGGTTGTCTCGAAGAACGCACCCTCGAAGCTGAAAATGCCGTGCAAGTTGAGCCGTGTCCGGACCTTGATGGTGGCGGGGACAACCTCGCCGACACTCTTGACAGTGACCTTGCCGATCCACGGGTTGATCTTGCCGGGAAGCGCAGAAGGGTCGGCGTACGAAGCCTCCAGCTCGAATGGTGCACTCCGGACGAACTTGAGGGTCTTTGTCGAAGGAATGCTGTTGCCACGAGGGAAGACGATAGCCTCGGGCTCCTCGTCCTCGTCCTCCGGAGCCTTGGTCCAAGAAATCTTGATCGGGTAGAGCGCGATGTCGTTGACTGCGAAGGAACGAAGTTTGAAGCGAGGGGAAAGACCGGCGCAGGCAAAAGTGGCACCGCGGGCAATAGCTTCATCGGCATTCAGGGTGGTAGAAAGAGTCTTCCCACCGAAAAACGCCTGGATGCGCTGCTTGATGGCAGGGATACGGGTGGAGCCACCAACGAGCTCAACAGCAAATACGTCTGTTGGAGCGATCTGGGCCTCACGCAGAGCCTCCTCGAGAGGAACGTGAACGCGTTCTAGAAGTGGAGCAATGAACTCTTCGAACTGTTCACGGTTGAGCTTGGAAGAAGCATCAACGTCGTTCATGATGGACTCGACGTTGAGAGGGGCCTCAAGGTTGGCAGACAACATCTTCTTCAAGCGTTCACACGCTACTGAGAGACGGAACATGGCTTTGGGGCTGGACAGAACGTCGATCTTGTACTTGTCCTTGAACTCTTCAGCGAAGTGCTGAACGAGGGCATAGTCGAAATCGCGGCCACCGAAATGACGATCGTAGGCAGTGGACTTGACGGTCAGCTGTCCTTGTGCGAAAGCAACGACAGCGACGGAGTAGTTTGAGTGGCCAATGTCGACGAAGACAACGTGACGAGGGGTCTCAGGTGGAGGAAGGTCGGACTTGGTAATACCGTAGCCGAGGGCGACGGCGGTGGTGTCATTGATGAGGCGGAGAGGGTTGAGGCCAGCGATGAAGGCAGCGTCAAGCGTGGCGCGACGCTGTACTTCGGTGTACCACCCAGGAACAGCGATGACGCAATCCGTAACATCCTGCTGAAGCTCCTTGGCAGCGATCTGCCCGAGCTTGGCGAGGTACATCGCCAGGAGCTGGGTAGCAGAGAAGGTCTGCTTCTGCCCGCGGTACAGAACCTATGGAAACTGAGTCAGAGTCACGTCCACAATGTGCTCAGAGGCAGGGCTACTCACACTAACACCCACTTGGCCGTTCGCATCGACCAGCTGGGCATTGATGTACTTCTTCTCAATCTCCGTCACCTCAGGGTCGGAGAAGGAGCGCCCGATAAGCCGCTTCAGCGAACCGATGGTGTTCTTAAAGTTGCCCGTCTCCATCGTCTTGGCCGCCTCGCCAATCGCCCGGGCTTTGGGTCCGAAGGATATTAACGAGCTGCAAACATGAGCATTTCTCCTCGAGTGATAGAGACAAGAAGAGACTTACGGGGTGACTCGGTTCGAGACCTCATTCGCGACGATATCTATGCCCCTCTGACGCGCAACACCGACCTAGACGCGGGCGTCAGTCCGGGAGTCAGAAACGACAAAGAGCGGCGCATATACGTACTTTGCTGCCGAGGTTGCCCAAATCTATGCCGACAACGCTTGCCATAGCTGTATTGCGTTCTTGACGGTATTAGGAAAGTAGAGAGAAGAGAGGAAAAGGTGTAGAGGAGGGTGTTCTACAGTAGAGTGGCAATGGTGGTGCTAGAGTGGGTGGGAGCGCACGATGAAGACACGCAGTTAAAAAGTTGCGGCACGCGGTGCATCGCCACAACGACGTTGCCCTGTTCCCGGCCACATGTTTCGAGACGTTTCTAGCAGGATCTCTAACAAGGCATGCTCGCTCCACTTTCGGAGACCACGCTTTTTCCTGTCCCTGTGCAACGTAGTTGCATAGGTTTTCCCAGAGTTTTTGGATGCACATTCCTTCCTAATTGGGAACGGTCCGATTAGTAACAGATCTTGACAAATGTGTCTGGCTCCGTTCTTACATTATTTGCTACCGTGTTTTGGTTTCGTTTCCCTGCGTCTTCAGTGGCTTGCCAGTTCATCAACGCGCGCCTTTTGTGCTTCGTGCTACACTAAAGCCATTTTCGACTTCTGTGGCTTGTTGGGTCGTAGTATGTTTCTCCATGAACTTGCGCTATGTGGCTGGCACACTGGATACAGTGATCTGGCGCCAACTACGAATCCTCTATATTGACTGCCTCTTCTGGTTAGTGCATCGACTTGTTCGACAGTATGGACCTGATCTTTGATGTTTCTAGTCAAGCGATACAACGTCCTGGCGCCGTTTCTATACTGGTGACTGATTTGAATCGATGCTATCAATTCTGCACCGTTCAGTTCTTGGAAGAAGACACTCCTCCTCTGGTGGAAGGCGTTCATCTCACATTTTCCGCTTCTTTCGGCTCGGTACTTGGCGCCTATTCTTTTTTTACTCTAGTCGACATACGCCATATTGCTCAGCAGTTGCATATACAACATGCGCCATCTTTGCGACGTCATAAGCTCTTGATGCGTCTGCATCATTATGTTGGATCCGCGCCCAGTTTTCCTTTCGCGCTTCGTTGGATTTTCCGCTTAAGGTCCGATCGGACTTATGACGGCGTGGGTCGATTACCATCGACGTCTGGTCGAAAGCGGCGTCGTGAAGAAGGCATTTCTGTTGGAGCCTCAAAGCGTACGCGTTTGGATGAAGCTATCAGCGAAATGGCGCCATTTCCGCCCACGTATGATGAAGACCTTGTGTGCAAAATCATCGCCGAATATACCGATAGTGTCTCTGTGGAGAACTTGCGCGAAGGCGTTTGTGCATGTTGTGCTGAAGCTGTTCGAGAAGTGGATATGCAAGCTATTCCTGTGGACAATATCGAGCTCGACCTTTTGCAGAATCGACACATTCCGCACAATTTGCGCCCCTTAGGGTACGATTTCGATGGTTTCTCACACGCCATATTGGATCCTCGTGGCCTGACCAGCCCTGATGTCTATGGTGGCGAATTGCGACTTTGCGCCAGTTGTGCAAGTAGCTTGAATCGTGGCAAGATGCCAGCACTGGCGCTGGCTAATGGTTTCTACTACGCTTTCGACCATGTACCGGAAAACGTGCGCAAAGCGTTTGATGACGCGACGTTCATTGATCGACGTCTCACGGCGCGCTGTACTGCGACAAAAGTATGCTTTCGGTATTTCGACAATCCCGACAGTCGTCTATTTCGTCAAGGACACGATGCGATGCAGCGCTATTTCCGTGGCAACGTTCTTATCTTACCGCAAGACACTGCCGTGCTCAACAACATCCTCCCTCCTCCATTGGACGATGTGAAGAACAGCTTTGTTACACTCTTTGCTGGGCAGGAAGCGCCGACTGCAGATATTTTGCGCAAATTGCAACCCGTTAAAGCGAATGCGACGATTGTTCGTACCATATTGGACTTCCTCTTATCCAACAATCACGCTTATACTTGTTCAACCATCGATTTTCCACAAGGCGCCAGTTTTTCCGACGACAACTTCAATGCTATTTTTCCGTCCACAACCGGCGACGATTCTTTGACATTTCTACCTTGCATCGAGATTGGGCATGTCCAAGTCGACTCTGCGCAAGCTGGATCTGAAGCCGACGTCAGCTCGCGCAATGTTTTCGAGGACTCCGTAGTCGAAGATAATGATTTCTTGGTGGAACCATCCGGTTATTCTACCTCCAATCGTACTGCCACATCTTTCAAGGCAATGAAGGCCGACGCATTGGCGCATTGTCTGGATGATCATGGAAGTTTTCTGTTGTCTCGAAAAGGAAATCGCGCTATTCACGACCTTCGGAACGAATATACGTTAACATGGATGTTTCCCCACTTGGATCCATTTGCGCTGGGTGGTTTCGATGACCCTCGACGCCGACGCGCTGTATCCATGGGAAAACAACTGGCGCATCTTATGCGACTGGCCGATAGGCGATTCCAGAGAGATCCGTCCTTTGCCTATGTATTTCATAGTATCTTGCAACGACGGGATGCTCTGCGCGATGTTCGGTTTCGATTACCGGAGGGACGCCATCAAGCTATTGTGGAAAACTTGCGCACCGTCAATCTCGATGTTCTCGCCGATTTGTCGCGCCGGTTGGAGAAGGACAAGAAGGTGCGGCCCACAGGGGAAGAAGAAGAACTGGCGATGCGCGTCTTGCATCGAGTGCACATGTTAAGGAAAGATGTGCCCAGTTCGAATGGGTACAAACGGGCGCGACGCAACGAAATTCGATCTCTCGTATATCGCTTAGGATCACCCGCATTCTTCATCACCATTACTCCTAGCGATGTTGATGGCCTCCTTTTTCAACTGGCAGTGAACGACTACAAAAATGCGCCAGATATATTGCAGGGTTCAACAAGAACATCGCGTTTTAAGCGTGCGATGCTGGTTGCAGACAATCCAGCAACTGCCGCATCTGTTTTTCACCGTATCATGCTCCGCTTTCGCGATATCATCTTACGGATCGAAAATGGCGCCGGTTTATTCGGAAAATGTACCGGGTGGTATGGCATGGTCGAAGCTCAAGGTCGTGGGACTCTGCATTGCCATATGCTTATCTGGATCGAGGGTAATCCAGCTCCAAATCAATTGTGGGAATTGTTAACTGCCGACAAAGAACATTTCAAAACGCGCATGTTGGATTGGTTGGAACGGCTAATTCATACGGAGTTGCCTGGTCAGACAGCTATTGTCGAAGAACCAAATGGTGCTTTACCGATGCCGAAGCGTTCGAAGGACGAAATCGATCCGAGATCTGTTGCAAGCCCCGATCTACGTCCATTTCAGCATAACTGGTGCCAGGTCTTTGAGCGTCGAGTAACCGACTTGGTGGTGTGCAATAACTGGCATGAACATCGCGCAACGTGTTGGATTCATCTGAGGCCTGGCGAGCCCAGAACAGATGATAAATGTCGTATGCGTATCGATGGGACAACACGCGCCATATCCGAAATTGACGAAGAAACCGGCTCTATTTTATTGCGCCGATTGCATCCACGAATCAATGAGTACAACGATGTTGTCATGTTCCTATTGGGCTGCAACATGGACATTCAGTATCTCGGATCGGGCGAAGCGTCGAAAGCGGCGCTTTATTATATTACCGATTATATCACCAAACCATCTCTTAAAGTGCATGCTGGTCTATCGGCGCTCATTTACGCACTGGAGAAAAACCGGAACAAATTTGCGCAAGTTCCAGACGCTCCAGAAGAAGTCGTCAGCAAAAGCCTCCTGACGAAGATAGTCAACAGCATGTTGTCCAGGATGGAGATGTCGCTACAGCAAATCATGAGCTTCTACGTTGGTGGTGGTGATTATTACACCCAACATCACTTTGCGCGTCTTAATTGGGGAAGCTTCTCTTCTGAGTTGCGCCGATTGGAAGATTGCGCCAATGGACAGGTCCAACAACCAGGCGCCAGTTCGGATGTCGATGATATGGACAATGCCTTAGAAGTGGACCTGCTTCAATCTGCACCTGTGGATGAAGACAACGAACAATTATCGGCGCACCTTCTTTTGTCCGTGGTTCAAGGCCACATAACAGCTTCTAATCAGTACCATGATTATGTGCTCCGACCTGAAGACGAACCGTTTGGGTCGCTTTGTCTTTATGATTTTGTCAGTCTTTGCGAAAAAATTGCTATTCCAAAGGGACAAAAAGGCGCCGACTCAATGGCGGTTTCGTATGCGGATTTGGATTATGATGATAATGAAGATGCGCCAAGTTTCGGCCTATCACGTGCATCATTTCTTCCAAGTCATCCTCAGCGAAAATCACACTACCTCAGATTGCGCTCTGAACCGTACGTACCGGATATTCTTGGTCCAACAATTCCGAAGCGAATGGATGACGCGTCACAAAGCACCGATTGGTATCGAGCAATGGTCATACTTTTCAAGCCTTGGCGCAATTTGCGCGATCTTATCATCACTGCCAACTCCTGGTCAGATGCATACAATGCTTATGAGTTTTCCGCCATGCATCGTGCAATTATGCGCAATATGGATGCAATGAATCAAGCTAAAGAGGCGCGAGATTCTGATCTACGTGGCAAAATACGGCAACACAAATCTGCGCGAGTTTGGTACAACGGCGATGTACAAGATGAGATGGACTTGATGGAAGATGGCATAGAACATGCCAACGTCGGTTTTGATGATGAAATCAATAGTTCTCATGACGACGATGCATTTCTCACAACAATGGAATCGGCGCGAGAACTTCTTAATTCCGGCAAGGCTGAAATTGCAATGCGCGCTTTCAACGATGCTTTCCATACCATGGATGCTACGCAGGTGCACCCCCCCACTTCACCGGAAGGGAACAATGTGCGCAACTTGTTAGACGGTGACGCAGCAACACTCCTAGCGCTGGCTAAGGAGCAGAAGGAATGGAAAAAGGATCGGCGACCTAAATCAAAACTTGGCGCATATTCGATCTCCGCGATTGGCCCTTCTTCGACTATTACGCATGCCTCCGACGTATCCCATATGGGTGATGTTCGTGCTCGACCGGCTATTGCACTGGCGCGAGTTCAAGCTGCATTGCAGCTGGTTATTACTCGCCAGAATCTATCGGAAAATAACGAACAACTGCGCGCATTGAGAGTTGTGGCTCATTACCTGTCTTCTGGTAACAGAGAACAGCTTCTTCTCTACATTGGAGGTGGTGCTGGCACCGGGAAGAGCCATGTCATTAAGAGCATCGAGCTCTTATTCGACCTTCTCGGCATTGCCGACACATTGTTGCTCAGTGCGCCAACTGGCGCTGCTGCGTCTGTTATCGGTGGTTATACAATTCATGCATTGACTCTACTACCAAAACAACATGGTCGACAAAGCGATATCAATATTCTGGATGACATCTGGCAACATACCTATTGGCTGGTTATTGACGAGATTTCTATGATATCGGCGCATTTTTTGGGCGAAATTTCAGAGCAAATTCGACTAGGAAAAGGCCTTGATGGATCGGTTCCATTCGGCGCGATTAACGTGATTTTCACCGGAGACTTCAATCAATTGCGCCCACTGGGTGCCCCGCCCTTGTATAGTTACGACTTGGTCCATCACCCACCCAGCCGTGTCTCGAACAATGCGCGTGGTTTGGAAGCTATAACTGGCGCATACTACTGGCAACAAGTCAACCACTGTGTCTTTCTTTCCCGGAATGTGCGCCAATTGGACGATCCCCGTTGGGCCAATCTTCTGCATCGTATGCGCGAGGGTGCGGCTTGGGATGGCATTAAGACTCATACCACGGTGCAATTTGGAAATGGCGCCAATTACACCATGTCAGACTACGAAGTACTTCGTACTAGAATCCTGGCACGGCTTCGACAATCTGAGCCGGAATCGCTGTTTGGTTTTGAAAACGCGCCAGTCATTGTGTGCACTAAGGTTATTCGAGATGCCATGAACTTAACGCTGGCTACACAACATGCGCACGTTCTTGGTCGATCTCTCCAGTTATACTTCTCCCACGATCATTTGCGAACGACTCAAATTACCGGCGAACTGCAAGAGCATCTTTGGCGCTTACCCAGCAACAAGACTGAAGATGCGCCTAGTTTCATACCACTTTTCGAAGGCATGAGTGTCATGATTACGGAGAATCTCGCGCTCTCTCGAAATCTTGTCAATGGCGCAATAGGTACTGTTCAAGCTGTGCGGTATACACAAGATTCAGATGGTCGTCGATTTGCGCATGCTGTGAACATCACAGTACCTACATGCCACGAGGCACAAATTGGGTTGCAGCCTCATACCGTATGCATTCAACCCACAAAAACGACTTACAAGATGCGCCTTGTAAATGAGCTGGGAGACGTCACCCATCACTCCATTACTCGCCATCATTTACCCCTCTTACCGGCATATTCTTACACTGACTACAAGAGTCAAGGTCGATCCCTGGAACGTGCCATTGTTGATTTGCATGGGTGCCAATCTGCGCAAAGTGCGTACGTTATGCTATCTCGCGTACGGACATTACACGGCCTCGCCATTCTGCGCGATTTTACACCATTACATGTTAACGGATCTCCTCCCAATCAACTAACAAGTGAATTGGCGCGACTTCGCAATATTGCATCACATACCGAACATCAATTTACGGGATGATATATCAAAGAGGAACAAAATCGGGATCACCAATGACCAGCCGTCTGTTCTCGACCAAATCGGCGCGAAGTAGCAGAAGATATCTGCGCGAGTTCAGCCAAGAATCCTATCCATTTAGAAGGACTCACAGCCGTCCGTGTATCATTTTACTGAAGATAATCGCCGACACGATGGAACCTAGCGCCCACTCACGGGGTATAGTGGCCTCGTGTTCCTCGGACTCCCCATTAAGGACCCAAACACACTGCTCGCCATCACTGAGAAGTACTCTGCGCAAAGTGAGCACTCTGTATCATAGTGGTATCCGTTGACTTACAATGAATCACCATCACCGTGCCCGTGCCTCACTTCGCCATCTACTGTGTGCATGACATCCAGAACTTGGACAACATATCTTCCGAAGTGCGAATGATTTGAAAGCAGTTCTCCAATGGCGCCGGTTGGCCAACTTGCGCCTCGTGCAACATCCACCGCTGCCTGCCTTCCTGGTCCGGGATGCATGGCTATGTCTTCGCTGTGCGTACCACCTTATTATCAACCGATTTATAAGTGTTCTACTTGGCGCCATATTTCCTTCATACAACGTCATACCGTTCTATGACTTGGAACATGCCTTATGGCTTGTAACATGGCTTGTAACATGGCTTGCAACGTGGCTTGCATGGCTTACAAAATGGCTTGCAACATGGCTAGCAACATGGCTTACTACATGGCTTGCTACACGACCTGCCACAATTGCACATCTTCTCGAAGGCTTGCTTATCTCCACTATTCACTAAGCACTTCGCGCCAGGTGGCTGTCAGGTCTTACTCCAAACACAGGTTCGGTTCTAAGCAATACGCGCCATGTCGATCTTATAAATTCCGATACTTACAAGCCTTGGACATATCACTTTGCCCTCATGTCACGTCGACGTTCCTATCAGTCTTCCGTAGGCGCCGATGACGTGGATATTCGGCGCAAGCGGTGCGTGTCTCTCACTTAATCCTGTCTTTATACTTATTATTGTACAGAAATAAAATCGACGTTTCCGATGAGGTTTTGCCAGATCTGGACCTAACCGATGAACCTGCGCCGTTTAGTGAGCTCCATCCGGACTTCGCGCCGAAGAAGAAGGCAACAGATGACGACACAGACGATACTATCCGTAGTTCGGATAGTGAAGAACATCGTGCTGAATCGGCGCCACTTGACCTTACTGCGTTTCAGCCTACCATGCGTCAGCGCATTGACGGAATGCGCAAATACGCGGATCGCTCTCGTGGTGTATTCTATATTACCAAATTCCCGGACGATCTCACATGGGGCCACCATCAAGCATACAACATGACCAACTACCTTGCGCGTGCTGACAACTATCCCATCGCCGTTTGGGTGCTTGGCCACATTGTCGCGTTGAAATTTGCGCCAGATTCGAAGAAAATATGGCCCAGCCAGGTCTACGCCAGCGTTCGTCCACTTACTAAGGACGACATGCGCGCAGCAAGTCAGATCCAGAGACTTTATTCCCACCCGCGTAAAGGTGCGCCATTTCATCTCTTTTTAGTCTGGATCCTCATTATCCACAGAGTCGGTAGAGAGCGCATTCTCTACTATTATCGCCAACAAATTTCAGAATATATATGGCTCAGAGGAACCAGTAAGCACCTAGCGCAATTTACCTTTTTATACATTAACACTATCTCACAGGCTCGCGAATTTGTTGACGTGTATGATGCACAATTGGGTATGAAACCGAGGAAGGATTTAGCGCACTTTCCAGCTGCGTCCTTGAAGAAGACGGACTTCATTCTCATGGAGATGAAGGTGAAAAAGCGATTCGACAAAGAAACGGCGCATCTTGCCAAAGGTAAACGACCGTGGTCTATTAACTTCACTTTGAGCGCAGTATTCCTCCTAGAGGAAGGGACGGGTGCCACTGGAGACGATGACAACGTCTCTTACGGATTTTGATGTAGTACATCGACTTGGATTCTAATTTGCGCTAAGTCTGCTTCGAAATGATTCTATCTACGGTATAACTACATATTCTGACAAAATGTAATCGCTGCTAAATAATTTGCGCCACATTTGCTTCCTCTAATTTGCCCCCTTGCGCGTTTTGTGCGAAGGTGGCTGGTTAAAGCTGCGCGTTCACCCCTGCCACGTACCACCACTCACCACAAAATGTCGCGAGGCCATATCGACCCTCTCAACACCTCAACCAGCGCCAATCTCACCTTCCACCTTGCGCAGATTGAGGATCTTCGAGACGAGGTAGATGTATTGACCAGGATGCTGGTGGACGCCCAGCTAGCCATCCAGCAACGAGACCTGGCCATCATCTCCTTGGCTGCCGAGCTCGCTCGCCTTAACCGGCGCACATTGTAGACGAGCATAACAGCGAATTGGCGCCTGTCATACGCCAACATCACGACCACGATCACTTGCGGCGACACCAATCATATGGCGCAAGTATGCCCTCTGATACCATGATACACTTCTTTGTCGAAGCTGCATACAGTGGCCTGCGCTGGCCATCACGAATACACGCCAATTGAAGCCGTTGATCAAGAACCCCTGCGCTCTTTTGCTCCCGCTCGAATTGCACCCGCTCGTGCCCTCACTTGGCGCGGAGTCCCGTGTCGCCCATGGATCCACCCGTACACTTTCCTTTCCCATCTGGCGCCACTTAATGCCACCGAAACCCGACAAATCGTACAGAACAATCGACAGTGGTCTCGGTGTGCCGCGTTCTAGTCTGGACGTGTATCAGCGCCAGCTGATCTACGACGAAGCGGCGCAAGCTGCAGCGTTGTTCGATCCGATCTTCTCTGATCCTGCTCTGCAGCAAGCCTTGCTGGACGACGCTGCGCAAGCTCCTTCGGACGGCTCCCGCCAACCGGCGCCGGGTCATCAACCTTCCCCTTCCCGCCACCCTGCGCAAGTTCAACGTTCATCCCAGCAACAAGCCACCACCTCGCGCACTATGCTTCCTCATACCCCACCTCGGACAAACGCGCCGACGCAGCCTCTCTCGCCTTGGGGTCGTCCTGCCCAAGACGTTGTATGGACCGGTCCTCTCTTCGTCCCGCCTGCTTTGCGCGAGAGACCTGGCACCTTGGAGGAGATTCGGTATCAAAGGTGCGCCAATTCGCTCTACGACTTCACACTCTCGCGTTAACTTCTCTTAGTCCTCCTCCCCCATTCGTGATTCCACAAACCGCTACAGTGGCGCAACCAAGGTGCGCTTGTTACATTTTTCATTTGGCGCCATCTAACGTGCGCCTCTCAGTACCACGGTCCGTTATCCTCGCTACCAACCATCTGCCCAACCCGTGCTCGGTCCGTCCAGCCACTCCGGGCCATCTGGCGCAAGTTCTCGTCGTGATAACGCCCCTCCACCTCGTCCATCTGGCGCCGGTTACAGCTTCACCCGCCCTCCCGAGATCATCGATCACGACGATACTGGTGGCGCATTTGGCAGCTTCCGTCCACTCGACGCCCAGCCATCTCATCCGCCTCCTGGTCAGACGCTCCCTTCGTCTCTTTCCCCACTCGGCGCCCAGTCTTATCGCCCGCCTCCTGGCCAAACTCTGCATCACAATCAACCTCAATTCGGCGCCCAGTCTCACCCACCCCCGCCCCCTCACCCACCTCTGCCTCCCCCTGCCCCAATCAGCGCCCATTCATCTCGTCAGCCCTCCGATCGTACACTCCGCCTTCAAGGGGCGCAACGTAGTCCAACCCAGTCCTACGCTCGTGCTGTTGTCCAATCTCCTACCCACCAAGCTGCGCCAAATACGTATATACCGCCACCTCGTTTACAGCCCTCCCACACGGCGCAGATTCGTCCGACTTCTTCAGCTTATACGCCGCCGACCCGTCCACAGCCCACGCAAACGGCGCCGACTTCGCGAAACGCTCCTCCACCGCCTACCAACACGAACTCTGCGCCAAGTTTCCCAACACGTATTCTTCCACCAACTGGAGCGAATCCCCCTGCTGCGCAGAGCGTGTTCACCTCGCGCCTTCTGGACGACGCAGAAGTATCAGATGACGAGATCGAAGAGTTCTCGGACGAGGAAACCGACCACGCGCCAGTTGTACCGCGTCAACAGGCTGAGAACATCATCCTCGCCCAGCAGATGATGTTGCGACAAGAGCAACAGAACGCGCGCGATTTGCGTGCTCAGGTGGACGAGCTGAAGAGGGCCAATCGGCGCAAATGAGTATACGTTTTCACATCATCCTCACTGTCCTTACTGCTCAGTTCATCTTGCGCAAATTGTATTTCAGTCATTTCCTGCTCTTAATAAAACAATTTGCGCCTAATGCTACCCTTACACTTGACCACCCTCCCAGTCGATCTTCACGGCGATCCAATTCTCCGCCCCTTTGTACTGGCGCCAAGTCAGAACATTGACAATACCTTGCACCAAAAGCTTACCGGTCCCTTTGTCACTGTCGATATCTGCAGAGTCACCATGTATCTATACGAACTCAACAGGCGCAGGCTCTCTCTGAATTGATCGCGATTCTTAGGCTGTCCCACTTGTTAACTAGCGCATATTTCGTCCCCGAAAAACGTACCTGCAATGCAATAGCCAACATGTCACTCGCGCCCAGTGAAAACAGATTCTTCGTGACACCGTTGAACGCCGTGATCCAGTGCTTCGTACCCGTTGTGTCGGTTAGAATCACATTAAGACGGTACCTGGCGCAAGTTATTAAGCCAAATCCGCGCCCCTTTCAACGATACGTACTTGATGGACGGTGACGCATACACCTTATCGCAATTCGAGCATATGTAGAGAAGCCCGTCCGCCGTACGCTCGGCAACTCGCGCCATTTTGTTGCAAGCTGGGTCGGGACATGCAAAGTACACATAAGGCTTGTCGTCCGGAAAGCAAATCGTCCCACGGATCTTCACGATATCTGGCGTCTCCTTCAAACCCAACTCGCGCGATCTGATCTGAGGGATGGTAAGGAGGTTGATGTGGTGTGGCATCGTAAGAAGGGGCGCCCCGTCAGCGCTGAATGTGCCAGTAATGAGACGCGCCGTGTGCGTCAATGACTCCGGAGAGTCATACCTATTCTGCAATGAGCACTCCCGAATGACCAACCGGCGCAATGTCTTACCACGCCTTCAACGCAACATGCGCCGCGTTATCAGGCTCGAACGTGAGCACCGTTCCACCAGGCTGCGTCTTCAGGCTCGTGCTTCCACGGAATTGATCAATAAGCGCGCCTTTGATGGTGACGACTTGACCTTCCCGCATCTGCAATTGATCCATATACGGCTGTCCAAATGCGCAAAGTCGGACGTAAACGAGCGAATCATCGTACAAGTACACATCGACGCGATCCACGTTCTCCAAAGGCGTATTGTATTTCTGCCTCAAATCAGCCATCTGCGCCGCTTGTTTCAACAACTGGCGCACCGTGCCTCCCCTAGCAACTTTACTCGTCTTGCCTAGCATCGGCTCCCCCACTCTGACAATGATCGCAACCACATCTAACCAGGTTAATTGGCGCCATTTTCAGCTGTGCGAATAGTACTAACCCACTAGCCGATTAGCCGGAAGAGGTTCAAGTGTGTTGAGGCGCCTATACTCGAAGAACGCCGCAGGGATGATATCGTTATCAGGTACAGCGACGCAAGTCGTCCGTTCCATGATCTGGACTTGATAGAGGTGGTTCGCCCTCGTGTACCTCAAATCGGCGCGATTGAGACCAATACGAGAAAATTGATAAAGCTGCGCCAGTTATTAGCACCATTCACCGATATACCTGCTTCCCACCTTTCCGACTTCAAGTCGCGCCATTTTCGAGGCAAACCCATCCCACGCAACACCATCGATTGCAGCCTGTCAAAGAAATCAGCGCGAAGTTCTGCTACTTGAAAGAAAGAGATTTACAAATTCGTCGTGCATTGTCCACATCACACGCTCGCGCATGTTCTTCCCATGTTGCACCATTTGAATCGGCGTCATCTTGCTAATGCGTGCGATTATATACCACCTGGCGCAAGTTTAATAACACAATATGCGCCAAGTTACTTGTACTCACTCTCCAAGGATCGGCCCCAGTTCTCGAATTCCCATCCGCACAGGAGGCCCCTCGCGCAACGTTAACTTCCCCGCACCATACAGCCGTCCTGCCATTTGCGTCTCGTACTTCAGTCCTTTAATCTTGCCCGTTGCATGACTCGGAGAAGGCACCGTCCGCTGCTGAACCATATTCTGCGCGTAGTCGACACCTTGCGGATACGGAATCGGCGCTTGACCAGGGAAACCTTGCGCCAGGTGATCGTTCGATCCCAACGCGCCTTGTCCTTCCTCAAACGGAAGTACGATCCTTTGGGGCTTGCCAATGACTCCCTGTTCCTGACGCAGAAACGTGACTTTGTCCACAATGACCACCCTGCGCAGATTGTTAGCTGCCCGCAGAACTTGCGCCTATTGACACGTACTTCACCGTTCTCCCGACCACAAACATCTGCTCAAACCCCTCGATCTCCACGACTGAATACGGCGGCAAGGCGTGCTCCAGCATACGACGAGTAAGGTCGCGCCCGGCAATAACTTGCGCGCAGTGTACACCATCGCTGATCAACAGCCTATCAAACCATCAGCCAAATCGGCGCGTATTGAGGAGCATATACAGTACTCACGTTAGGCGGGGTGGCACGAAAGACGTGCCATCCACCTTCTTGAACTCGCTTGTCTCGAGTACTTGGACGGCGCCCATCCAGTTATCTGGCCAGCCTGTCGTCATCGTAGAGATAGCAGCCGGCGCCAGTGGCTTGTGAAGATCCATTTGAAGTCAATCTGCGCAAATTAGGTTGAGACAATCTAGCCGACGTAGTGGAAAGGCAGCGGACGCGACGACAGAGCGCGTGGGTAGTACAGTCACACGCACGGGATCTAAATCGGCGCTTTTTGCCTCCGTGCACCCCTTTCCCCTCATCGCACCGCTTACCCCAACCCCGTTGCACAGGGGGTGCGCGGAGCGCTTGGCTATACAACGCACCGTTGCTCCCAAGGCTCGACGTAAATTATGAAAAGGATAGTATTGCCGCCTCTCAGTCCTACAATGTGAAAAGAAAACTGTCAAATCGCTGTAGTTGACAACCCCGTCCTATGGAAGGTACAACCCTGATCGCTGAATCGATGGGTAAAGGGAAAAGAAAGAAAGGAGAGTGCATTTTCAGCTAGGAGGAGCAAGGGTCTGCTCTCCGTCGCTAACAACAGCGGTATATGCGGGCGCCTTCTCGTTCTCCTTGACCTCGAAGATCCGCTCAACAATAATCGGCTCGGACTCCTCCTCATCCTCAGGCAGCCTAATGCCCCTCTCGCGGCGGGTGAACGAGCGATATGCCAGAATACCCATCACGAAGATGACGCGAATGAGGGCACCGATGCCGAGACCGAGGACGAAGGCAACGATGCGACCTTCGACAGGACCAAGGATGTAGAGAGCGTGCATGATCCGGCGGGAGAAGGGCTTCTTGTGCCAATCGCCGCCCCGGTGGTGGTGGAAGCGGTGGTGCCTATCCTGCCCCTGGTGGTGGAAGGGCATGGGCCAGCGAGCATCGGGTTTGCGCATGACGTGGTCATACTCGGTGTTCACAGGGGTGGCGATCGGGGGATAGGCAGCCTCGCCAGCCATTGCAGGCGGGTTATGGTGGGGGTGACCATGAGGGTGGAACGGCTGGATGGGCGAAAGACCGAGAGCTTCGCGCACGTTGTTCGCAAAGCGGTTGAAGGAGGCCTTCCAAGACTTCCTCTGGCAGTGGCCTTTCTTGCCCCACACTAGGCTTTCAGACTGGGGACGGTGCCTCCAGACCGCGCCTTGACCGTGCTCGACCTCGGGATGGGTCATCACCCAATGGCGGAACGCATCCCCGCGCTCAGGAGCGGCGATGGGACCTTCGAAGATAACAGCTCCCTGCTCGCCCGCGGCCGGTCGATAGACCCAGTGCGCGGGCTTCTCGTTCGGAACCTCGGCGAGCTGGATGGTGGGGTGGCGGGCTTCACCAGATCCGCTCACAAAGCCATACCCGGAGACACGGATGGGTACGTGCGGGCGTGCCTCAGTGTACTTGAGCGCTTCTTCGAGAGAGATGGGAGCTGCGGGCGAGGCGACGAAGACATCAACTCGCAGGGGCGCTGCGCTCGCTTGGAGTGCTGCAAGACGGGTCAATACAGTTGCTATATGCAGGTCAACATTGGCAACTCACCGAGCGCAGCGACGCCGACGACACCAGCAGAGAAGAACTTCATTCAAAGTCGCTGGGTGGAACGGTGCGTTGTACACAGAGATGATGGGAGAGCAGGTCTAAGGGAATGACAGTCGAGGGCAGGGGGAGCGAGACAGTAGGTGCCGGGAGGAGGGCTGACCTGCTGGCTCCACTTATGGACGGCACAGCCACCCAAGGCTGCGCAGTGTGAGACATCCGCTGACGCCACGTTTCGCTGTCACCCGCCACGCGCTGGAATGTTATTTTTGGCCACGGCTGGCAAGGGTCAAATTCAGCCATCAAAGGGCTTTTCTACAGAATTCGAGGCGGGTAGTACTAGGAAGATCATACGAGTACAGGTATGCAATGCGCGTGAATGATGGTGTCTACGGTCGTTGCGGGAATTGCGAAGTGACATGCGCGTAATAACAGACATGGTGCGGAGGTTTCCAACTTCAGAACAATCACCAAGAAGATGCGTTCATTCAAAGCGCTGCGCCCAATCCCAGCTTGGTACGCTTGATGCGCGCCGTAAGGGGATCGATAATGCCCCCTGCAGTGAGTCCGATCCTGTCTCCTTCGGACCATCTAGATCGCCAATCATCAGGAATTGGCTGCAAGTTTCAACAGCAGCACGTACCCCATCATCTGTAACATCTTGTAGCCCACATTCGTATCCGCAATCTTTGCGGCCTTGGCACCGACAATCTCGCCCTCACCATGGTGCGCATTGCTCTTCCCGCCACCCTTGTCCTTACGCTGCTTGCCCTGCATAGCCTTGTTGAACTCGGCCATATTACTGCCCGGTCCCGAGTTCTTGCTTGCCCGCAGAATGCGCTCCACTCTCTTCTCATTGATGGCGATGCCCGAGCGGGTCGTCTTGGTCAAGATCGGGAACCGGTCCGTACCTTTTCCTTTGCTCTGGCTCTTGAGTTTGAAGCAGTCCGCCAGCAGGTGCACGCGCCGCCGGCTTTCCTTGTCCATTGCAGGCAGGGTCATGGTCGTCTTGCCCAGGTCGCGAAGGAAGACGCGGATCATACGCTCGAGCGAGAACATGTCCGTGACATCCTCGAATTCGGCCTCGAACTCCGAGTCGGTCTCGGAGGTGTCCGATTCATCGGGGTTTGACTTGCCCTTCTTGCCCTTGCCCTTGTCTTTCGAGGCCGTCTTGAAGGGGTTGCCGAGCTGCCGCTTCCGCTCCAAGGCACGAGCACGCTTGTAGTCGGCCTTCTTAGCACGATCCTTGTCCCATAGTATCTGAAGCTCGGGTGGCAGATCGTTACGCTTCCGGTTCTTGCTCTTGACTGCAACCCGCCATTAGTACCATCGCGAGTAGCAGTCGGATCAACTCACGAATGGAGCTGGCGAACAGCGCATCGTCCATATCCACAATCCCACCCAAGTTTCCGTCCCGGATGGCGCTGAACAGCTTCTTCCTGCTCTTCCGATCCCCCTTCAGCAGCTCGTCATTCCCATCCAGCACAGCCTGGATCTCATCCACCAGGTTCCCATCCTTATCATCCCATGCAAAGCCGCCCTCGAACATCTCCTCGTCATCGGAGGACTCCTCCTCGTCGTAGTTCAGCCGCCACTTCTTCTTCTTGCTCGCGGTGGCTTTGGCGGCGGCAGCTTTGGCGCGGACAAGGCGCGCCTGGAACCCGCCTGATGGGCCGGCGACGGGCTGTCCGTCCTCCCCGAGTGCTTCCTCCTCGTCATCGTCCTCATCCAACTCGTCAATCTCCTCATCATCGTCACTCTCCCCCAGCAGCTCTTTCTCCGCCTCCCTCAGCACCTCATCCAGATCCTCGCTCTCGCTCTCGCTCCCGCTAACCTCCTCATCCGAAGAGCTCTTATCCCCATTCTCCCTCTTGATCCTCTCCTCCACGTCCAAATCCGCAATGCTCAACTGCTGTGCCCCCCACCCCAGGGCAAATCTCGCCATGGCGTCCTCGTCAAGCATGTCTATATCCATCGTCGCAAGCGCGTCCGACAGACTCCCTGCGGCCATCTTATCAGCAGCGGCGGTGAACTCCAGCTCGTCTTCCTCGTCGTCAGAGTCGCTGTCCTCCTCCTCTTCACCGCCAGGAACGCGCACAGGCGGACCATCGGTGCCCCACTCAAGGTCAGAGTCACCCACGCGTGGCCCCGCCTCTTCCCCACCGGGCATGGACAGTTTGGTCCGCTGACGCAGGGCGGCGCGCCGCAGGCGCTTGATCTCTTTCCGCTTGAGGGACGTGGATTTGCCCTTTGAGGAGGAGACATTGCGGGGCGAGGAGAAGGTCGGGGAGAAGGCGAAGGTTTCGAATGTAGGGACGGCGGCGGCGGCTGCATCGGGGAAGGCGGAGGGGACGGCTTCCTCCACCTGGGCTTGTACCGGTGTCGCCTCGGTTGTATCGACGGCAGGAATTGGCGCAGGAGCGGGCACAGAAACCACTTCAGCCGTGTCGACGACAGGAGCAGGCGCAGCAAGCACCTCCGCCGTTTCAACAAGAGGAGCAGGAGCCACCTCAGCTGGCTCAACAGCGGGAGCCACAACCTCCGCCTGCAGGGCCTTAACAATCTCCTCCAGGCCCAGCCCCACCGCCGCTCCCTCCCTAACCTCACCCACCATCTCACAAGGTGTAGAAGCAGCCGAAGTGGTGCCCTCCGCTGCCTTGCCCACAAAGCCCTTGAGGAGGCCCGAGAGCACCGAGGCGGTCGGGAAGCGGTCCGGGGTGGCGGCGCGGGAGGGGTCGAGGGAGTGGATGAGGGAGTGGGGTTGGGGGATAGTAGGGATGGCAGGGATGACAGGGAGAGTGGGGGGGAGGGAGGTGGTTGGCAGAGCGGTGGGTGCAGGCGCAGATTCGGGCGCGGGCAGGGGTGCTGGGACGGGAAGGGGTGCAGCGGGTAAAGCGGGGGACGGACCCATGCTGGCCACCTGGCTCCTCTGTGCCGGCGCAACGTACACCACCTCATCTTCCTCTTCCGAGTCAATCTCCATCGCTCCCACCGACTTTGGCAGCTCCACCGTAATAGTCCTCGTCGTCGTCGTAGCCTGGAGGAAGATGCCCGGCATCACACTCTGGGCGACGAGTTCCTCCAGTGTGTCCCTAGGTGTTTGGATACCAGAAGGAGCACCAGAGGGCTGGGCGGAATCATGCTCCACCGCGCGCTCTATCTCGGCCGCACGCTCGAAGGCCTTTGCAAGCCAGTCGGCGGTGGCTTCCTGGTCCTCGTCTGAACCAAGAATCTCAAATTCTGAAAGTGGGATAAGGGAAAAGGGACAACGCACCGGCATCCTGCACCTCCGCCTTGAGCAGCTCGTCCCGCTCCTCAAACAGCGTCCCGGCCTTGACGAACACGATGGGCTTGAGCAGCGGCCTCTGGCTCTGCCTCGGATCGCGCTCCCTCTCCCTCCCTCGCCCACCACCGCCAGAGTCGAGCACGGACCCCCCGCCCCCGCCGATCGGCCGCGCCCACTCGTACCCCCGGTCGTCTTCGGGCATCGCCCGGTAGCCTAGGCCGCCGCCTCGCTTCCCACGCCCAGAAGGAGGTGTGTAGCCCCGACCCCGACCGCTGGGCGGGGTGAACGCTCCACGGAAAGGGGAGAAGCCGCGCTGACCGCCTCCGCCTCTGCCTCTGTAGGGCGAAGGATAGGAGATTCCAAGTTCAGCCATGACCACTATCACCCATACCCAAGCTCAGCTGCGCATCAGGGAAGGTTGTATGGGGGAAAGCGCACCCTGAGCCTCCTGCTCGACCTCGAACCTCGCGAACCCTCCTCCGCCTCCTCGACCACGCCCACGCCCCCGAGGGGTGTTGGTGCCAGACCCGCGCGGGGTGTTGCCTCTTGAGCCGCGTCCGCCCCCGCCGGGGGTGCCTCGGCCGCCCCGAGGTGTGTTTTGGCCGCGGTACATTGATCGATTGAAGTTGATGGATGTCGGCGCTTGTTGCTTTATGCAGTCCCTAGTAGTTATGCGGTCTGCAGATGCGTTTCTAGGAAGATGTCGACCAGCCGACCCGTCTAAGTATTCAAGTCAAGTTCGAGTTGAGCCGCACTCTACCAGCTGCCGTTCCACACTCTCCCGATTCCAGTTCAGTAGCAGCCGTCGGTGCACGCTCAGTCCACCTCCGCATGAGTCCTCCAGCAGTGTCCACCCCACGCGGAGGCATTCTGCGTCCCGCATTACGCGTCAAGCTTCTGTCCCCATCCGCTCCCGCTCAGGGCCCGGGACGCGCCGCGTCCACGTCGGTTCTGTTTACAGCATCGAACCGCCCCCAAGCCCGCTTTGCCGCTCCGCTCCGCCGCCCGTCGCCTGCTGATTGTCCTCGACTCCAACAAAAGACCACAGGGGAGACGCCCTTGTGTGCTTGACACCCTCAGCTTCCAACTTTTTACGTCCTCGAATTGCATATTTATACCGAACGACGCCTTGCTTGGATCGACGCAAGACGAAAGAAAGGCGAACGCGACGCGTCGACTCACCACCCACCGCGTGTCACAGTCATCGTTCACACACCTCTAAAAGAACCACCAACCAGCTTACACGCCCTGAACACGCCTTGAACACGTTCCCCACACGCCCCTCTCAAAACATTGCTCGACCTGCACGCCCTACAAAATCACCTCATCTCTTCGTAACATCCACCAACACACCTTTTGACGAACGACCAGGCCTCCACGAATTCTCAGTCGAAAGAGCCGAACACCTGTCACATCCTACAACGTACGACGAACACAAACGCAACGAACTACCAATGTCCCGCCAACCCCTCTCCGAGCTCCCCCTAACGCTCTTCCTCCCCTCCCTCTTCCCGCCTTCCCCGTCGGCATCCTCCTCTTGGCCTACAACGCCCCACCCAGGAGCGTACAAGCCCAAGCTTCCGCCTACTCCTTCCCGCCACCCTACGCATTTGCACCAGAAGGGGTTGAAGCGCGCGCATTCGGCCGAGGGGGACGGGAAGGAGGGGAAGGGGACGCCCGCGAAGAAGCGGCATTTGGAGGAGGAGGCGGTGGGGAGGAGGCTGTTTGAGGGGCTCACGCCCGTGAAGACGGGGGAGGGAGCGAGGACACCCACCCGGAAGAGCGAGAAGGGGAAGCTTGCACCCTCCCCCGAGATCGTAGGCCGCAGCATGCCCCCTCCCCCAGCGTACGGCTCCCACTCGGCGCCCACGACCGCCAAGCCCAAACCGACAAACACCTCGCTCTCCCTGCCCTCCTCGACAGCCCACGCCCGCACGGCCCCCACCCCATCAGAGGAAGACAAAGAGAACCACCCGCCTCGCCCTCGCCGGCCGCTCCTTGGCGCTTCCAAGGCGCTCAGTAGCACGCCCAAGCGGAGCACTCCCGATGTCAAGGGGAAGGGGAGAGCGGCTGGTATGGGGCTTGGCAAGCTGGGGGTAGGGAAGCCCGCCACGCCGAGGGAGATTGGAAGGGAGATGTTGCTCCGGGAGGTTGAGGAGCCGGAGGAGGTCGATGAGGAGATGTTCTGAGCCGTGAGGTCGGGCTGGGATTGGATGTGCTGTGCTGTGTAGGACTAGGGATGAGGTGTATCCTACTACGATACGGTATGATTGAGTATTTGTTCACATTGTATGATCTTCCCGCGCTTTGTGCGCGCGCGAGTTACAGTAAGTATCCGGGGGGAACCCAGGCGTCTTCCCGGCCCGTGAATCCTGCCTAGTCCGTCTGTGAGGACAGGAAGACCGCACGCGTACAGTAGCCGTCTCTTGGAGATCAGCTTCGGGACAACGCATCCATCTAACGCGAGCCCGGCCATTCTGACACAGGAGAGGGCGATGAGTCGCCCCCCCGCCAGAAGACAGCCGCCAGCTCTGGAGGATGTCCTGATGTTCTGCAGCACGCACAGAGAACGCGACAATGAATATGCGCACTTGACACGCGCCGAGCCGGACTCGCCTGCACATAACGCGTACGCGTAGGACGCGACAAAGTTGAACGCCTGCACGCGACACGCGCCAACTCACGCGCACGCGCGTACTAATAAACGTATGGCCATCTCATCATCCTCACTATCAGCCCTCGCCATGACTGGTCAGCTGCAACACCAGGAGGACCCAGCGCAGGCAGCAAGCACAGGCGTTGGAAGAGCAGATATGGAGCCTTGCGGAGGTCGCCCAAGCACCGCTTGTGCAAGCTATCCAAGGGCTGCCAGCAGGCCGTTCACGATCTCGGTCAGGGCATCGAACGTCTACGGAAGATGGAGGAGGAGAACAGCCCTATATTGCCGCGCTTATGGAAGGCAAGTATGGCCACTGCTGCCTGCGCCTTGCCTCGACAGCTTGTCTACTGTACCCTCAGCTGCACGAACTGCAGACCTAGTCACCGTCGAGCTGATGTACAGTACTGTGTCCTATGCGACGAGGCTATCTGCCAGCCTCTTGCCTCCTGTGCAAATGTGAGACGGTCCCAGGAATACTTTATTGCTGTACCGCGAGGAAATGACTCGCCTTGCTCTCGCCTGCCCGCTGGGCGTGTGAGCACATCGGCCTACAAGGCACGTGTGGCCCACGATATCTGGCAATCCGTGCGAGCGGTTGGACAATTGACAATTGACCTACCGTAGCCTGCTTCTTGTCATTACTCAGTAGCCCGATTCGCTCTTCGGCCGCCCTCCGAACAACCCTCGCAAGCTCCAACCCATGTACAGCATAGTGTATTGTCATTTCTACAAATCAGAACTCATTGTTCGCGCTCAAACACAGCACGTTCTCAGAAGCACTTCATTCCCAAAAATAGGAACATGAAACAAGGTCGATCCCCGCTTTGTGGAACTGAATACCCACCGCCTCTTGCAGATGGAGCTGGTGGCTTGCAGATGCAGCCAGCCAGCCAGCCAGCCAGCTGTGGGTGCGGGGGGAAGGCGCTTACTCGCCTCCCGCCGAAGCTTCTTCCCTCCCGTGACAACTTACCACATCTATTAACAACAACAATAACAAAAACAACAACAACATTGATGCTGAAACGCCGCGGTTATTTAAGCTTTCGCAGCGGTAAAGAACCAAGCGATATGACCGCGCCCGACTGGAGCTCAGGCCGGAGAAAGCCGAAGCGGCCCCCTGGCCCGCCGAACGAGCAAGCGAGCGGGCGGCCGGGGCGTGCTTCCGGAAGCCTCGCCCACCAAGGGGGAGACCGGAGCCGCCTCCGCGGATCTGCATTCCCCCCACCTCCGACCCTCCAATTTTCCCATCCCACCAATTCCCATGCGAAAAAAAGCGGGAGGGTTGTGGAAGGTATGGAAGCGCGCCCGAAGCCGGGGCGGGCCTGAATTCTGAATTCTGGGGCTGCGGGTTTGGGTTTCGATGGCACGTCAGAATTGGCGGGATGGGATTTTGGATTCTGGATTTTGGATTCTAGATGGGGGTTCCCGCTTTCCTGATTGCGGATTTGATTGCGGATTGATATTGTTGCTGTTCTTTTGGTCAGGTTGTGGCGGATATGCGGCGGGTGTGTGGGCATTCAGTGGCCACCGTGGTGCAATGGTCGGAGTGTCAACATATCCCTTTTGCATGCCACGATCCCTGCCTGTGAATGCGTACAGCCAGCATGCTCCCATGTGTAAGCCTAACGCGCAGGTTCTTTACGGCATTCCAGCGCAGGCACATGAACGAGGGATTGTATCTCTCAGCAGACGATGTCCGATATCTCGCCGGTGATCGCCCAGGGCAGCCGCGGTGGTGACGGGCAACAGTCGCAGAGTCGTCCCATCGCAACTGAATACGCTGAGGTGTGCGCTTGGGCGGACGCAGAGGGGAGACGCCCGGTGCGTCCGGGCGCTCCTTGTGGACCCTTTGGAGGCGCGCTGCCTGATTGGTGCGCTGCGGGGTCGGGGGGCAGGCGGGTGTCGCAGACGCATGCCAGTCGGCGTTACCCCATGCGCAAACCTGGTCACTCGGTCACTCGAGCTTACAGAGGGGCGAGAACCTGCCACTCGTCGTCACCCACCACTGGGATGCTTGGGGCGTGTGCTTGGGCACCGCCGCCTTCTCTCTCCCCCCTTCCTCCCCCTCTGTCGCCCCTTCCCCCACCAACTGGCTTCTGGCTTCTGGCTTCTGGACTGGACACACACTGGGCACACCGCCGGCACTCGCATTCGACGGGCGAGACATGCACGGCAGCCATTGAGTGGACGCACGCAACGCAACGCTGCAGCATACAGTACATACACTCCATCGCGTCTCCCTCCTTATTCGCGCATTCCACGCTGCTTCTCCGCACCACACATTCACTCCTGCATCACACTTCTCTCCTTCTCTCATCTGGACTGAGGACAACCGACGTTCTCTGCATCACATAACGACCACAACCACCGCATCCCCCCCCTTTCCCCACAACAGCCCGCATCGAACGACTCGCCACGATCACAAACAGCACCAACAATCATGTCCAAGCCCCCTCCCCCTCCCCCACCGCCGCTCCTCCCTCTCTCTCCGCTCACCCCCCACACGAGCGAACCAATGCTTTCCACCCCCACCTCCGCCCGCTCCCCGCGAAGCATCCACTTCCAGTTCACCCGCCCCCCGAACGGAGGCGGCGACGGGGAGGCCCTCGAGCTCAAGCCCCTCCCGCCGCAGGAACCCTTCCTTGAGGTAGGGGACTATCCGTACCCCCAGCTGCCGCTGCAGAGGACGGTCAGTACTGTGGGGAGTGTGGACAAGGAGCTGGAGAGGCAGCTTGTGCGCAAGGTCAGTGGTCGCCTTTGGGGCTTTGGATGAAGAGGGACTGACGGCTCGACAGTTTGACAGGCTGATCCTGCCGATGCTCATGCTGGTGTACCTGCTAGGGTATCTGGATCGGTCGAACCTCGTATGTCTTTTCGAGCTGAGCGCATATAGCGAGGCTGACGACGTCATAGGGAAACGCTCGAATAATGGGCCTCCCACAGGATATTCTGGACGGTGACCCCTCAGGCCTCAAGTACGCGCTCGTCAACACCTCTTTCTACTTGTATGCCCTGCCTATTCTCCCCACCACCCAACCGCTGACCCCAGCACCTTTCCTAGCGCATACATAATATTCCAGCTCCCCGCCACGGTGATGGGAAAGAAGTTCTCACAAAACTTCTGGCTCGGCGTCGCCGCCACTGGCTGGGGCTTCTGCTGCGCGATGCAGGCTCTGAGCTACAACTTTGCGAACATCTTCGTGGCAAGGTTCTTGGTGGGGCTGTTTGAGAGCATGTTTAGCCCGAATATCTCCCTGTGAGCTGCCTTGCCCCAAGTCCTGCGGAAACGAGGCTGACATGAGCGGCAGGTACTTCACCTACTTCTTCACCCGGCAGGAGATCGGCGCCCGCCTCGGCACCTGGTTCTCCTGCGCCTCCGTAGCCGGCGCGTTCGGCGGCCTGATCGCCTACGGCGTGCAGCACATCACGGGACGCATCCAAAACTGGCGCCTGCTCTTCATAATCGAGGGTTTCCCCGCGGTCATCGTCGGCCTCCTGTGCATCAAGATCCTTCCCGACCGGCCGGATACCGCCACCTGGCTGAACGAGGACGAGCGGCAGCTGGCCGTGATGCGCATGAGCCGGGGCGGCCTCAAGGAGAAGCCCAGGACGATCAACATGCGGCATGTGTGGATGGCCATCCGGGACTGGAAGATCTACGTGTATGGGATCGTGTACTTCGGCGCGAACACGGCCGCGAGCGCGTTGGCCGCGTTCCTCCCGACGATCATCTCGGTGCGTTGTCCCCCCTCTCGGGCCGTGACACCGCTCTGACACAGCGTCGTAGGATCTTGGCTACCAAGGTGCCCAGGCGCAAATATTCAGTGCGTCTAACGCCCTGCTTGTTCTTCCGTCCCAGCTGACAGGAGGCAGCCGTCCCGCCATACGTCGTCGGCGCCGCCGTGCTCATCATAACAATGCCTGTCTCGGACCGGCTGCAGTCGCGCGGGATCCCGCTCACGCTTGCTGGGCTGCTGGGCGGCACGGGGTACTTGTGAGAACGCCCTGTCCACGTTTCGGAAGGGAGCGCTGACAATGGTGGCATCTGCAGGCTGCTTATTGTGCAGGAGAACCTACATGTAAAGTATCTCGCGACGTTCATGATCTGCGTAAGCCCCTCGCATCGCTCCTGCCGTTAATTCCTCTCTAAAGTGACCCCCTTTCCGCAGGCATCAACATACACCTCCATCGGCCTCGCTATTAGCTGGTTTCCGTACAACATGGGATCGGTCCGTCTCGTCCCCGCTTGTCCTTCCGTTCCAGCAGCTGACATGAAGCAGGAGAGCAAGCGAGCCGCTGGTATCCCGCTGTTCCAGGCTATTGGCCAGTGCGGGAGCGTCCTGGGGAGCAATTTGTATCGTGAGTCCCTCCAGTGACGTGGCTGGGGCAAGTCTGATACAGCTGATTGCCTTTAGCGAACAGTGATGCCCCGCGATACTTGTGAGCCCATTCTACCATCGTAGAGGTTGTGAACTGATAAAGCTCCCAGCCGCGGCTTCGGCGTCACATGCGCGCTGCTGTATATCATGGCGCTCTGTTCGCTTGTGATGACAGTGCGTGGCTCTTTCATTTACGTCTAAGCTTGTCTTTAAACCCGGTGCAGGCATACTACCGTTACGAGAATGCACGGAGAGATCAACTGCACGGCTTTGCAGACCGCAACGCCCCCGTCGACACGAGTGAGATGGCTGACGACGTGAGTTGTTCTCGTGTTACCCGTGCTCTCCATGCTGACAGGCTTCCCAGGCGCCCGACTTTCGCTATACCGTATGACCACCGACCATCTTTTGGGGATCTAGCCATTTCTTCCTGGGTTCATCGTACATATGGGTTACCCATCTGTTTGCAACGCCTTGGGCATATACCCCTGTAGCATGACTGTACTGGCAGATTAATGTATCTTAATTGCATCCAGATCCGTTACAAAGGGAGAGATTGCTAAGAGTTCACGGCGCGGTGCCGAACATCTTTCGGACTTTGCTACACGTCACCGCCGAGCCCACGCCGACGGCGAGGATGAGCCCGAGGTCGATGACGAGCAGGGTGATGCCCGAGAGCATGAACCTGGGCGCAAAGACCTTCCATACCATGAGGTGCCGCCTGAACCAGGCGGCGCACGCGGCGGCGCTGAGGGTGACGAGCGAGTGGTAGAGCATGAATCCGACTGCTGCTTTGAGTGTGTCGCTGAGGACGTAGACGCGCCCCTGCTGTGTGCTGAGGACGGGGGAGACCTGCCACATGGCGAGGAGGGGCAGTGCGAGTGCGGAGAGGAAGAGGGGGCCGACGCTGTTGAGCCCGACGAGGACGGGGGAGAAGGGGTACGTGACGACCTTGAACCCTATGAAGGCTGTTTTCCACTGGATGCTGCTGAGGACGGCTTGGTGGCCGGTGGCGAAGAAGAGGTGGTGGCCGAGCAGCGCTAGGAGGACGGGCTCGGCCAGTCTTGGCGCGGGGTACGGGCGCGCGGGGGTGCCGGTGGCGGCGGAAGGGGCAGGGGCAGGGGCGAGCGGGTCGAGGGCGGCTCGGGCGGCGAGGTCGTCGAGCATCTCGACGTCGCGCACCGAGTCGGTCGTCTCGAGGTGGGCGAGGAGGGCGAGGGCGAAGAGGGCCAAGACGAGCTGGCCCGTGAGCTGGGTGGCGGCGAAGAGGAGGGCGTAGAAGACGAGGAGGAAGAGGAGGTAGAGCGCGCCGTACGCGTTTGTGTACCCCAGGACGATGAGCTGCCTGCGGGGCTGCTGCTGCTGCTGGGGCTGCTGGGGCTGCTGCTGCTGCTGGGGCTGCTGGGGCTGCTGGGGCTTGGTGGCCTCCAGAGACGGGTCGGGCTCGGGCTCCCGCATGTGCAGCTCGACGCAGGGCGGGGCGAGTGCCCACAGCGCATACCCGCCGATGAGGGTGGTGGAGAGGAGGATGCGTGCGAGGCTCATGCGTATGTTCTTCAGGGCCGGGATGCGGTCCTGGTTGAGGCCGGGCCAGGACTCGAGCTGCTCGAGGAGCCAGTAGGTGGTGCTTGCGAGGAGGGAGGCGCGGAGTGCGTACTGCAGGAAGAGGGGCGCGGGGCCGCGGTCGGACTTTGAGGTTGCGAGGAAGCGCTGTATGAGGCTTGGGAGGGCCCAGGCGGCGGGCAGGGCGAGGGCGAGGACGGGCGCGGGGGAGACGGGGCGCGTTGCCGAGGAGTAGAAGGTCACGCTGCACGAGGCGTGCTGCTCCTCCCG
The DNA here is from genome assembly GCA_001632435.1 of Calocera cornea HHB12733. NCBI lineage: Eukaryota > Fungi > Basidiomycota > Dacrymycetes > Dacrymycetales > Dacrymycetaceae > Calocera > Calocera cornea. The sequence goes on from KV424053.1 coordinate 52,475, forward strand.
GCAGACGGTGGAGAGGGCCATCGTGCGGACGCAGGCGGCCAGGAGGAGCGGGTAGCCCAGCAGCCGGTACTGCAGGTGCGTGGTGGGCGCTGCTGGCGCGCGCAGGAGGGTCGGCAGGAGGAGGGTGAGAAGGAGGTACGGCACGACGTGGTCCTCCCAGAGGAGGAACGAGTTGCTCGTGAAGGACGCGGTGTGCAGGCCGATGACGGCGCAGGCGAGGAGGGCGTCGAACGACCATCGGAGCGGCTCCCTGGGGGAGAGGGAAGGGGGCAAGAACGAGCCGAGGAGGAGGAAGAGGGCGGAGCTGGAGGAAGCGCCGAAGAGGATCCACTCGGGCAGGCCGGCCTTGCCGACCGCGTCGGGCGCCTGCAACGTGCGCTTCGCCGCCCACCCCAGGGCGGCGCCCGCCGCCGCGCCGAGCGCCGCCCACCGCAGAGCGGCGCGGACGACGGCCTCCCACTGCGCGCGATAGCGGGCGAGGTCGGCGTACAGCCGCGCGAGGACGAGCACGGCCAGGAGGAGCACGGCGAGCCCGAGGGAGATGAGGGCCACGTCGAACTGCGCCCAGAGCGCGCGGCAGGTCTCGAGCGCCCCGCGCACAAAGGCCGTGCCCATGGCTATCCGCGCCTGGTCCCCCGCGCCTGCGCCTGCGCCTGCACTGTCCGGGCGCGGGGGCTTCCCCACGCTCTTGGCGGTGACGTAGGCGCGCTCGAGCCGGTCCCAGGCGTCGTCCAGCTCGCCGCCGCTCGGGCTGGCCCTGTACGCCTGGAGGAAGCCCCAGACCTGGTGCACGTTGGCCCTGACGGCCGCTTCCAGCCCGCCCGGGCCGGGGCGCCAGAAGAGCTCCGGGATGACGGCGCCGAGGTTGTTGAAGGGGATGGGGAGGCCGAGGAGGAGGGAGAGCGAGGGGAGCAGGTCGATCTGCTGGACTGCGCGTGCTGGGGTGTCGGAGCCCGGGTAGAGGGTGTGCGGGGTGAGGGAGGGCGGGGGCGGGGTGGGGAGCTGGGAGAGGGCGGGCCCGGGGGAGTAGACAAAGGTGGTGGTGGACACTTCGAGCACCGAGTCGCCGCCGTGGTCGCCTTTTGGGTCCATCCCGTGGTCGCCGAGCAGGACGAGGAGGGTGTCGTCCTGCAGGAGCGGGACGACGTCGCGCAGGAGGGTGTCCATCTGGTGGAGCTTTGCGCGCATGGCTGGGTGGTCTGGGCCGAGCCTGTGGCCGACGTGGTCGACGCCGAGGAAGTGGGCGATGAGGAACTGGAAGGGCTGGGCGTGTGCTGGGGCGCCTTGGGGCAGCTGGGCGTGGAGTAATGGGAGGAGGGTGCGGGTCACGCCGAGGTCGACCGAGTGGAGGTCCTCGACGTTGAAGCTGTCGTAGGGGCTTGTGAGGTTGTCGCTGAAGGCGTCCGGGTAGATGGACAGCCAGGTGTCGTCGCCCATGAAAGCGCGGTGTGGGAAGCGGTGCGGGTGGCGCTTGAGCTGGGAGAGGAGGGAGTCCTCTGAGATGGATGAGGCGTGGGCGGTGGCGAAGAAGTTTGATGACACGTCGATGAAGGTGGGGAGTGAGCCTGTTGTGATGGCCTTTAGGCGCTGGAGGGTGGATGTGGGCGGGTCGGCGTAGGTGTGGAAGAGGAATGCGCGGTCCGGGTGGGCTGCGGCGAGGTGTGCGGGGAGGGTGAGGACATTGTGGTGGTACGGCGAGTGGGGGCGGGGCGGGGCGGGGGCGAGGAAGTCCCAGCGGAGGGCGTCGATGATGAGGACGACGGCGCGGGCGTGGGTCGCGGGCAGCGTCGTGGCCGCCGTGGAGGGCGTGGTGTGCGGCAGGGCGAGGCGGGAGAGCAGGAAGCCGCGCGTGAACAGCGCGAGGCCGGACAGGTGCAGCGCAGTGAGGTAGACGAGGAGCAGCACCGCGAGCAGCGTGCCGGAGGGGGGCGCCATGGCGGGGTTGCGGTCGTGGGCGGGAGAGGGCTATGACGCGGGCATGCGCATCACACTACGCAATGGGTGACTTGGGGAACGTGCAAAGTGGGGGACAAGAGAGAAGCAGCCGAGGGTGGGCACGTTGCCTTCCGGGCTGGGCGTGACGCGCATGGGTGGCGCAGTCAGGTAGGGGATCGCCTCGACCTCCTATGTCGATATCATCAGGCGTGTGGTCAGCCCTCGCTACCCACTTTGTCCGTCCTCCCATTACTGACGCAAGAGCGCGCGCGGCCCAGCATGGCAGCCGAGCCGTTCTCCTACACCTGTCAGCAATGCAAGCAGGTACGTGCCCGCTCTGCATGCCACACATGTCTCACCCTCCCCCCTCCCCTCGCCCCAGCCATTCCAGCTCGATCCCTCCCTCCAGGACCTCTCCCCATCAGCATACGACATCATCGCCGGCTCCCTGCCCCCGCCCCCGACGCCCGCCTCGCCGCGCACACCACGTGCCCCACGCACGATGCCCCCGATGGCCCATGCCGCCCGACTGCCGGCAGCCCACGATTCGCCGGCCGGGATCAACCCCGCGGAGAGCTTCGTCCTCCTGCAGGAGAGCGTCCTGCAGCCGCCTCGGGCGCCTCGGCCCGCCCCCGGCCAGAAGCTCGCCATATCCCCTCCCTCCCCGGACCCGCCCGCCCCGGACGCGGGCCACGCGCCGCCCGCCCCGCGCGCCCACAACCTGCGCCACCTGCACCGGCTGTACGACCTCCTCTCCTCGCGCACGCCGAGCGCGCACCCGCTCTGCGCCGAGTGCACCCACGCGCTCATGGACGGGCTCAACAAGCAGCTCGAGGAGGCCCGCCGCGAGCGGGACGGCTACATCGTCTTTGAGAAGGAGGCGAAGCGGGAGCTTGTCGCCGGCAAGGGCGCCGTCGCGCAGGAGCTCGCGCTGCTGGACACCCTGCGGGCGGACGAGCGGGCCGCGGTGGGCGAGCTGCGCGCCGCGGAGGGCGAGCTGGCCAGGCTGGAAAGCGACTGGGCCGCGCTGGAGGAGGAGGAGCGCGCGCTCGCGGCGGACGAAGCGGAGTTCTGGGCGCAGCACGCCAGCACGCAGATCGCCGCGTCCAGCCTGCGCACCGCGCTGTCCTCCCTGCGCGGGGCGATGCGGACGTCTGAGCGCGAGCTGGACGCGCTGGAGCGGACAAACGTGTACGACGACGCGTTCTGCCTCGGCAGCGACGGCGTGTTCGGCACTGTCAACGGCCTCCGCCTCGGCCGCGCCGGCACCGTCGTCGTCGAGTGGGCCGAGATCAACGCCGCCTGGGGGCAGACGGTGCTCCTGCTCCACACCCTCGCCCGCAAGCTCGACTACACCTTCGACGGCTGGGTCCTCCACCCGCAAGGCTCCTTCTCCCGCATCTCCCGCACCCTCCCGGGAGCAGCCGGCAAGGAGGAGAGCTACGAGCTCTACGCCAGCACCGACATCGTCGTCACCCGCCTGCTCCACAACAGGAGGTTCGACTTTGCCATGGTCGCCTTCCTGGACTGCCTCAGGCAGCTTGTGGACCTCGCCAAGCGGTTGGATCCGGCCTTGGACTTTGTTTATCCGTGCGTGCGAGCTTCCTCTTCCTCTTCCTCTTCCGTTTCCTTCCCGCTTCCTTCCCCTTCGTCGTCAACTCTCCCCCCCCCCCCCCACTTCCTTCTCACATCCTCTCCACCCAACCCACTCCTTCAAGTGCCGCCGTACTGACCTTCTTTCAATTCCCCAATCCGGCCCAGGATAAACAAAGACCGGATCGGCGACGCCTCCGTCAAGCTCCAGTTCTCGCAGGAGGAGGCCTGGACAAAGGCCATGCGCTACATCCTCGTCGTCCTCAAGCGCCTCCTCAGGTGGGTCGTCAATATGGACAACTAGCCCCGCGCCCTGCTCTGCTACTATGCAGCAGCGCGTTTGGGGCTGTTCGGCCGTTTGGCTGTTGGACTGTTGGTGGGCCCGGGGAGCGGCGGGCCCGGGGGAGGGGGGGGGAAGGTCTCGAGATGGTTCGGTCGCACTGTATCCATACGCACTCCACCTGTACTCGTAACGCGTAACGCTCTATATCCCTCACGCACAGATACTCAGATACTCGGAGATCCTCTAATGGTCTTCCATTGATTGCTGCGCTCTGCCAAACCCCGGTTGATCACGACAAGAAGAGAAATAAAGATGTCTAGCCAACTGGCTGCGTGTTGGTACACTAGGAACATGGGCGTGCGTCATACGGCGTCATACGAGTGCGGACACGAGATACGGATACGGGAATGCGAAATGCGGATACGGATACGAACGGAAAGCGTACGCGTACAGGTACAGATCCTGGTATACAAGCACAAGGACGTCCATTGCTCTTCGGTTTAGGTTTATGTTGCAGTCGCCAAGAAGTGCTAGCTTGCATGAAAGAGAGAGGGGAAGCTCGGAAGCTCGGAAGACCCGGTTCAGTGTCCGGTCACGGGCAGGGGGTGGCCGGCTTCTCCGCGACGACGGTGTGCGGCTTGAGATGGCCGTTGAGCGCCTGTGCGCTCCTGTAGTCTGCGGGGAGCAGGTCGGGCTCTCGCCGCACTCCGCGCTCTCTGCACGTTCCGTCAGTGCGGGCAAGGGAGCACAGGGAAGGCGGAGGGGAAGGGGACGCACATCTCGTCAAACGCCTTCATGAGGTCGTAGTTGATCTGCTCCGAGATCACAGAGTCGAACTTGTAGTCCGGGTGCGTGCGGATGAAGCGGCGCATCCACTGGGCGCATGTCATGAGCGAGCCTGCCGATGCGGTGTGAGCGAGCGAATCAGAGGGAGGAGATGGACAGGCGCACCGTTCGCCCTCCGCTTCACCACATCCAGGTACATCCACAGGTTCCGCTTGGTGGAGAAGTCCACGTCCAGTGTATCTAGGTACGCGCGCACGACGCCCAGTAGGCCAGGGAAGTAGTCCCCCTTGCCATTGATGATCTCGTCCATGGTCATGAGCTCGTACTCCTCCTCGACGGGGCCGAGCTCCGGCTCGCCCGGCGAGGGGCAGCGGGACTGTTCCGCCGAGTGCGGGCGGGAGCGCTCGGCGTGCATGTGGTCGAAGCCGTTCCCGTTCACCTTTGGGCTGACGGGGCTGACAGGCGTATGGACGTGCGAGCCCGCCTTGCTCCCGTTCGCGGACACGGGGCACGACTCGAGCGCGCGGCGGATCTCGAACGCGCGGTCCTGCGGGTAGACGAACTTGCGGAAATAGAACTTCTCCTGCCGCGCCGCGTCCCGCGCTTGCGCGGTCTTCATGTTCGCATCGACCTTGCTGATCGGCATGTAGAAGTTGAGCCCGAAGGAGAGGATGGCCCGCGAGAGCAGGACGATGAAGATGCTGAACGCGGCGTTCTCAAAGTCGGTCACTTGGACCTCCATACTTCGGAACTCGACGCGCCAGCCGATGGGGGAGTTGGCAGGGGGTGGCTTGAACCGCAATGTCTGCCAGTTGGTGGACTGGAGGTTCTCAAAGTGATCGGTCGAGGTCGAGTCGTCCTGGTCAATCATCTCTGAGAAGATGACGAGCGGGTCGCGGATGAACAAATGAGCAATATGCTTGGATAAAAGGTCGTCAAGGCCTGGCCTGCTTCAGCTGTATTTCAGATCGGAAGACAAGCGCGCGCACCATGATCCCTCAACCGCTTGTACACGCCCTCGTCGATTGGCAGCGGGTTATCATTATACTCCGGTCGGTTATTATAGTCCATAGAGAGGTACGAGTCCACGCTATCGTAGCGGGACTTGGGTATCCGGTACTTGTTGTGCTTCAGAGGCTGCGGTGCCGTCAGGGATCGACTTCGCACGCAAGTATATGCTGTGACTGACCTTCAGCCCACGTTCCTCCTCTGTCCGGTCGTCGACCGCATCACGGATGACGTTCCACCTGCAGTCAACGTCTGCCAGGTATCCCCTGTAAGCTGGGGAAGCAGCCGAGAGGGCCAACTACAAACGCCTCAGCAGAGGTCTTCTCTCAGCTTCGTTAGACGCACCATAATCGGCCCAACGGGGACGAGTGCATCGTACACCGTCCTCGCCTCAGCCACGTTACAAGCCTGGAAGGTGATCTGCAGACAGCAGCAGCCCATTCCGAACCCCATCGCGTCCATATATATGTGGTCCGGGAGCGCGGCTCCGTTCTTCGCCTCGTTATCCCCAGGGAACCAGTCGCGGTCCCAGGGAATAGTCGGGTCGATGAACGGCTTGGGCGTGTGGGTGTCCTCGAATATGGGCAGATTGATGATGACCTTGTGTCCGCGGCGGCGGCGGATGTTGGCTGTGAGGGTGCTGTTCACCCCGGGCCAGGTCAGCGACCGCCCCAGTCACACGATTCCAGAAGGTGGGACAACGTACGGGAAGCGCGCGTGCGGGTTCGTGATCTCGTGCGGGAGGAAGAGGCTCTGGCTCGCCTCGCTCCGCGGCTCGAAGTACGGCTCGGTGAATTGCCCCGGCGTGCCCAAGCGGGGGAAGGAGGTGACGGTGAGCGGGATCTCGTTCGGGTTCAGGTGCCGCCGCGCGATCTTGCGCCGGTACCGCATGTTCGCTTCGACTGTGAGGAGCTCCTTGAGCTGGCCTGTGTAGGGCCTCCCGGGCGTCGACTCGAGCATGAAGCGGCCGTACTCGGGGTGGAATGTGGGGATGGGCGGGCTGGGGAAGCGTATCAGCACCGCGCAGCGAGTGGTGATAGATAGATGGATAGGAGGAAAGCACGCACGCGTCCGGCTCCTTCTCGTTCTCCAGCTCGTCGACGACATGCTCGAGCTTTGCGAGGATCTCGCTCTGCCTGAGGCTCAGGCGGGCGACGTGGTGCTCGTCGTCGAACTGGACGACCATGTACTCTATCTCGTCGCCCCAGAGCAGCTCGTCGCCCTCGCGGTTCTTGAGGCGGTCCCAGATGTTGAGGAACTGGGTGATGCCGTGCTGCCGGACGTGGTCGTGGTAGGGGATGCTGTCTGCCCATGCGAGCGGGGTGCCGAGGGAGAGGAGGCCCATGGTGGGGGTGGGGGTGGGGACGGGGAGGACTGGTGGGCGGGGTGTCGCCTAGCCGGGGAGGGTGGGATGACGCAGGGAGGAGGAGAAGTAGGCGAGTGAGCAACAGGGGGCAAGTGGCCAGCGGAGTGATGGGAACACCAGACCTTCCGCTGTCCCGTTGATAAAGACGCGCTCCTTCCCGTTCGGGCGGGTGTTCTGACGAATAGGCGTGCGTTGCTCTCGAATGCAATGCAGCTGTCGTTGGTCAGCACACAACCCCCTGTATGCCCAAGCCAAGCCGAGCCGCCGAAAGCCGCACACGAGGGCGTGAGATGGGAGTGCGGATGGAGGACCCGGCGGTGCCTCTTTTTCGAGGGCGCTTCCATATCGGGGCGCGCAATGGGCGCATTATGTAACCACTCCTCTCCCGCGCCGAACACCCGGCGTCAGTGGGTCGAGTCGCTCAGGGTCGGGTTTGGTTTCACCGCACGTCACTCACTCAGTACTGGCAACGCTCCTGCTGCAGCAACCTACACTTGCTATACCTGCCAACATGATCTCCCTCATAATGCGGAACGAGGAGCTGGTGGAATCCATCAAGCTGCCCGTCAACGGTGCCCTCCTCTTCGCCATCGCCTTCCTCCTCTACCGCATCGTCTGGCCGGCGATCCCCCAGCCCAAGGAGGTCCCAAAGAGCTACAAGGACGGGTACTCGTGGATGCCCGACAAGCACCCGCAGGTCGCCCTCTTCAGGCAGTACACTCCCATGGAGCTGAAGAAGTACAACGGCGTCGAGGATAAGAGAATCTTGCTGGCGATCAACGGAAAGGTGTTTGATGTTACCGCTGGGGCGGGGTTCTATGGCCCGGGTAGGCACTTTCCCTGCATGCATGCTTATTGCTCACTAATGTGAATGGTGCGAAGACGGCCCATACGGGAATTTTGCAGGCCGCGACGCCTCCCGTGGCATGGCAAAGCAGTCGTTCGACGCGGGTGCGTCCAACATCCCCTCTCCCCTAACTATCGTCAGTACTCACCGTCATCCTCATTATGTGCGCAGACATGCTCTCCCCCGTCGAGGGCCCGATCGACCCGCTCAAGGACCTCACTTCCGAGGAGTGGTCCAACATGCGCGGTGCGTCCTACATCGTTTTTCATCCCGCTTGCTGGGAGGCGAGAGTGCTGATTCGTGCTTTATTCAAGGCTGGGAAGAGCACTTTACGAACAAGTACATCGTCTGCGGCGAGCTGGTCGAGAATGATGCCATCTGACGTGCGCAATGTTGTGCGCGCATCCCTTGTCCTGTCCTGGGCACGGAAGGCCCGAATGGAAAACCCACAAGCTATCCGGGTCCGTAAACGCGCACTGTTCCTGTATTTATACCACGCACGTCCGAATGACATCGCATCCGCCGTTGAGGTTGAGCGTACAGTAACGAGATCCATTGCAGAGCATAAGCACGGAAAACATTGAGCGAAGATAAAGTATGAAACAAGCGGACTGCAGCGAGACCCTTGAGAGAAAGCACTGGATGAATACCCTCTTACCTGTCGAGGGCGATGGACGCAGCCATCGATTGGGAACAGAAACGGGATCGCAGTGGGCCATCATTTGGGCTGCTTGAAGTCGATCGTGATATCGAGGCAGGTCTAGCAGCGCGGTCAGCAGTCTCCCTCTACTCTGCGAGCAATGAGCGCACCATGTCGTCCTCATCGGCGGTGAAGCCACGGATGGCGATGCCGTACTTGACTGCGTGGATCGTCAGCACACTCAAGCTGAGCTTGGGGGATAGGGACGTACACTTGGGGATCTCCTGCGGGAGGTCGACGACCTGGGTGATCTCATAGAAGCCCTCCTCGATCGGGCACTGCACCGTGAAGTTGTTGTTGACGCTGCCGGCACAGTTAGACTGACTGCAGGCAGGGCAGGAGGGGAAGGGCGCACGCTTCCTCGCACAGGTCAAACTTCTTCTTCAGGATGATCACGTAGCCGGCTTTGACGAGGACGTTCGCGTACGCGCCTTCCTAGCATCCGCATCACTGCGTGTCAGTCTTGGACATGGGGACGGGGAGATGGCACGCACCTCGATAAGCGACTTGACTTGCCCCGTGCCGTGAAGGGTGAGCGTCTTGCCCGGCTCGGGCGGGTCGGGGGACACCTCCAGCCCCGTAACCTTCACCGCAAAGTCGTCGGTCCCTGCACGCAATCAACACACCAACCCCCGCAACTTCTGAGAGGGCGGACGCACCACAGTCCTTCCAGGACCACGTAGCAGGGACGTTGGCCACCTCCGGCTGTTGCTGCGGCATCACCAGCTGCAGGGGGCTCCAAGCTGCCGCCGCTGCGAGCGCGGCAGCGGCGGAGAGCGCAAGCAGGGACCGCGCGAGCATCGTTCACCGTTCACTCTCCAACGATGATGGCCTTTCCTTTCAGGAGCGGTGAGCGCAGGAGCTGGGCGGAGGGAGAGCGATAGGGGTCCGACGGCCCGAGTCCTCCACAGCGCCTGTCGTCGCGGCGCTGCGCCTCGCCCGCTCGCCTCCGGCCGGAGAAGCCCGCGCCACTGATTGCTTCCGTCTTTCCGTCTACGTCCTTTCCCTTCACCTCGTCACCGTCCTCACCGTCCCCGTCGCTGCCGCCAGTTCACACAGGAAATCATGGCATTCCGCCTCGCCGCCCGTGCGCTCCCCCGCCGCGCCACTCCCCTCGCCGCACTCGCCCGCCGTGGGTATGCGGAGGGCGGGCCGAGCGACAAGATCAAGCTGTCCATGGTGCTCCCGCATCAGGTGAGTGCTGGGTCCGCCTTTTCCCGCTGTCCCACTCTCACCCCGAGTTCGTGCGCAGACCATCTTCTCCTCGACCGAAGTGACCCAGGTCAACCTCCCCGCCGTGACCGGTGACATGGGTGTGCTCGCCAACCATTTGTCGACCATTGAGCCCCTCCGCCCGGGGGTGCTCGAGGTCATCGAATCTGCTGGCCAGAGCAAGAAGTGGTTCGGTGCGTCCTCGCAGACTTCCCATATATAAAAGTAGTGCTTATGTGGTTTGTTCAGTGAGCTCGGGGTTCGCGACTGTCCACCCGGACAACACAATGACTATCAACATCATTGAGGGTGCGCCTCTCGAGGATTTCTCCGCGGAAGTGAGTAAACATCTTCCAATCCTATGCATATGCGCTTGCAAAGTTTTGTTCCCCGATGCACTACTGGGCTACGCTTCGCTTGCTGTGACGCAATGGACTCAGCTGACCTCCGTTCTCCAGGCGGTCCGCTCCAACCTGGCCGAGGCCCAACGCGTCGCATCCGGGAACGGCAGCGAGGAGGAGAAGGCCGAGGCGAGGATAGAAGTCGATGTCTACGAGGCGCTCCAGGCATCCCTCCGGTAGACATAGCCGTCATCGGGATATGTAGAGCTGAAAACGGCGCGCAAGTGGGCGGTGAGCGGCTGGAAAAGACCCCTGCTCGGCGCAAAAGGGAGCGGAATGCAAATGCATATACATAATCTATTCCCCTCTAGCTGTGGCGTGAAACTCGTCTTGCACCGTCAATGCTCTTTGAAATAGATGGCAACGTGTGAAACAGGCTCCAGAAGTCAGAGGAGCTATTAGAGGCACACTCATACCTCAATGCGGAAGAAGTATTGTTGATTGTTGCCCAGCCAGCAGGGTCCCTGACTTTCGCTTTCCTCACCCCTGTGCGTCCTTTCCCACGCCGGGATGCCCACTCGACTGTGGCCCGCCCGGGTCCCACGTCGCTCCCACTGTCTCAAGCCCGCCTCCAGAGCGCTGCACAATGCCCGCCCACCCCGCCGGCCCCTGCACTCCGCCAGCTCCATCTCAGCCCAATCCGCCGAGCAGCGCGTCCCCTCCAGCGCACCGAGCGAGCCCACCCCCACCCCCTCCACCTCTAAACCGAGCAGCGTCACCCTCCCCCCACCGCTGGCCGTCAAGAACGTGCTGAAGGAGGCCGCGTCGGTGCTCCGCCGGCTGGCGCCTCAGGGGGTCGGAGAGGGGGCCGTGCCGTGGGCGAAGTTTGCAGAGAGGGCCGCGGAGGATCTGGGCGCGAAGAGGAGGGCGAGGATCGCTAGTGCGTCTACTCTACCTCACAGGGGAGAATGGAACTGACATGTATGCAGTTGTGGGTGACCGGCTGGCAGGGACGAGAGAGCTGGTCACTGCCCTGCTGGACGATCCGTTCAGCCCAAGCCATAGGAGGAAGGCGATCTGGACGCGATGGGACGGGCTGGATGGCGAGGAGGTTGTACGAATCCAGTGAGCTCGTACGCAGAGCATATGTGCAGCCTTGCTGATTCTATGTATAGGCATGGTAACATTGTGAACGCAGAAGGCGGAATGCTAACCATACCGGCACCGTGGCTGGACAAAGACGGAGCAGAGCTGTTCGAGGTGGTCTGTACGTAGCTGTCGACCCCTCTGCTTCATCTATTCTCATATCATTCCACAGCATCCGACTTGACAAAGCACATTCCCCTCCTCGTAACGATGGACTCCATCCTGCTGGTAACAGACTCGACGCGCCTGCTCAGCCCGCTCTCCCAGATCCTCCCTCACCTCCCCATCTCACCGCTCGCACCCACCTCCCTCCAGCTCGTCATCAACCGCCTAGCGAACCACAGCTTCTCATACACTCCCTCAGAAGAGGACGCGCGCGTGGCAGCGGCGCTCGAGGCGTACTATCGTGGTGCGCCCCACCCGACCGTGACGACCGTGTCGAGCTCGCTCGCGCTCGAAGCGCTCGAAGCATTTCAAAGCTCCGCTTCGCCCAACACGGATGCCGTGCGCACCTTCCAGGCCAAGTACGTCGGGTCGAGGATCACCCACCTGCAAACGGCACTTTCCCGGCCATTGCCAGACGACTTCCAGGTCAACACCGCCGCTGGCATCGCATCCGCTGCTGTGGGAGCAGCGAACTTCGGCGTGGTCGAGGCGGAGCAGGAGGTGGAGGACGCGAGGAGGAAAGCGATGTGGCTGCAGGGGGAAGCAGAGCGGGAACTGGGGAAGTGGTCCGAGGTGAAGGAGCTTGAGGAGCAGGCCGACAAGGCGGAGGGTATCGTTCAGGCAGCTTTGGCGAGATACGCCTTCTGGAAGCTGCCTTGGAAGGTGGATGATCTGGGGACCGAAGTGCGGGAGACGATCGAGCGGACTTATGGCAGAGAGCTGGAGCGAAAGGTATGTCCTGGTTCGCCGTGACCGACACGCAATGCTGAACTTCTGTGACAGCTATGCCATGACGCCGGCCGGCTGAAAGAGATTCAAGCTGATTTCAGCACGACAACAACCCGGACGCTCGATTCCTTCGCTGGGTCTTCCGATCTGGGCCCATCCCCCTTCTTCTCACCATTACTACTGAACAAGATCGCACAATTGACCTCTCTCACGACGCTCACACCCACATCACTACTATACCCGATCTTCCATCGCCGACACCAGCTCATCCAGCCGGGTGGTCCAGTCGACCACCTGCACCTGCGGGCGCAGAAGCTGGTCCTGGCAGCTTGGGCATCCTTCATCGGTTCTCCCCTCGCTGGCCTGGCTGGCTGGACGATATATGATATTCAAACTGGTACCGCGGTCGCGGCGGTTAGCTTCGTGTGGGCAGGGACAGCTTGGTGGTGCCAGGGGAATTGGAGAAAGGGCCTGAAGCGGTTCTGGCAGGACTGGGCGAGAGTGGAGAAGGGGCTTGATGTGGACTTGAAGGTCAGCACTCCTTCAATAACAGATTTGCTTGATTGATTGACTGTATGGTTGCAGACGGAATTACAAGAGGTCGTAAGAGCTAAGGTGCTCGCCAAGCCGCTGACTGCAGCGGAGGGTATACAAGAGTTGGTATCTCGACGGGAGACTGTGCTGGGTCCAATCAAGCACGATCTACGAAGCGCACAGAAGAAGCTCGATGAGGTCGTTCATCGGTAGCACGAGTAGATGTGCGTACGGGACGATTGGTTATGGTGTACAGGTGATAGCAATATCGTAATCGTAATTGGGTGTTCAGTGATCGCTATCCTTTGAGTTAGCTTCATGTGGAAGGAAGGCACAGTGGCGGAACGTACCTTCGTTGTCGGCTGTTCTGGACACGAATGAAGAGCCAGTTGACAGCATCTCGCACGCCGGTCCTGAATGAAACACTCAGCCTATATAGGAGACGTCGATCTCATTTAAGCTCACCCTTCTATTGCAGAAATCCCTTGCACGTTCAAACTGGCCATCCGTTCAGCCGTAGGTACCTCTGACGTCGGGCTGACAGGTCCCATCTCCGCAGCGTGTTCTCGTTGCCGCCGCTGAAACCACTCCTCGTAGTGATTGCGGATCTCCTCGACGGTCATACTGTCGGGGACGTCCTGCTTGTTGGCGAGCAGGATCAAGGGCACACCCAGGATTTGGGGTGCAGAGAGTACGTTCTCTGGGAATATCGATCAGGCCATGGGAACAGTGGAAGAGCAGTCGTCATACCAAATACCTCCCAGCCTTCCTCGAGCCTCTCCCGATCCGCAGCATCGACGACATATGCGACCGCGTGGCAGTCATCGTAGTACCGTGGCCAGATGAGCCGGATGTCCCGCTGCCCGCCCAAGTCCCAGAACTGCAGGATCGTGCTCGGCAGTGTAATCTTGCCCATGTTCTGCCCTACTGTGGGGGCGATCTTGTCCGGTGGTAGTCCGGGAGTGGGGTTGTAGAGGGTCTTGATCTTCTCTAGTAATGTCTGGGGACCGGTCAGCAAGCGGGGGGGAGACAACGCGTGGCGCGTACCGTCTTCCCCGCGTTGTCGAGCCCGAGGATGAGAACATTGTACTCATCCTTGCGGGTTAGTTGCTGGTACAGTCCCGAGAGCAGGTGATACATGACCAAAAGTGGACGGTCAGAAGGTGATTGAAGGTAGCCAGTCTGGATTGTGATGAGGTTCAAGCAGACGCCGCCAGGATCGGGCGAGCTAGGGTCCACGCTTTCAAGGTCCAGTGGCACTGCAGTCACAAGCGCTTCTTCATTGCCCACGATCGTACTCATCGTTTGTCTGCAACTCTCTTTCAGCGCACGCATCCCATATCCCTTGCGATCATGTCTGGGCTACGCAAGCCAAACTTGGCTATGTTCAACGACTCAGACGATGACGAGCCTGTCAACACTCCTCAGGTTTCATCGGCTGTCCACACGTCCCCGTTCGTCCGCTTACCTAGCCTTCATGACAGTCCAAGCCGAAGCTCCACGACAGCAAGATCCAACACTTCACCAGCGGCAGTGTACGCAAGTCACGAAAGGACAAGGAGCGGGAAGCAGCGGAGGTGAAGGCGAGAGAGGAAGAAGAGCGTGCGAAGGCTGCGTATGCGGAGTTTCTGGATGACTTTGCCACCGGCCCATCGGAGCGGAAAGAAGGAAAGAGCTTTGTAAGAGCGGGAGAGTACAGATCGGGCCCACCCTCAGTCAAGGGAAGAGGAGAGGTCAAGTCGAAGGTAATGTGGGACGAAGAAAAGCCTGATGATGTGAGTGACGTAGTTGTGTGGTTGAGAGCATCCCTAATGAGCCGGACAGTCTGGACCTGCGCTAGGCGGTGCTCGACACCACACCAAGGGCAGGCGTGCTATGGACTCGTTTCTGGAAGAGATCAAAAGGTACGTATACTTGATTGAGTTTATCTCTGTTTGGGCTCATGACTATCACTAGGGACCAGGCTGTGCGAGAAGAACGCTTGAAGCGTACGAGCCAAAGTAGGTCACATGCTGCGAGGAGTGAAGTGTTATCTGAATATCCTTCAGCACAAGGGAGTTCTGTCACGGCACTTGCAGGTGAGTGAAGTATATCTGTTATCGGGTCATTTTCTGATATGTAGTACAGCTTTCGAGTCTCAAAGAGGTTCTCGTGATGTGGGCGACTCCGAGGTCGGCACCTTCGCCACATCAAAGCAATATATACTGACAATGTCGCAGACCACCAACGTTTTCGTCGCAAACCTCCCGACTGGGGTGACTGAGCAAGCGTTCGGCACCTACTTCGCAAAATGTGGACCTGTTGGATCGGTATGTACCGCACTGATGACAAAATGGTATGTCATTGACTACATTCAGGTTAAAATCATGTGGCCGCGTCATGAAGAGCAACCATCCATACTTGGCGGGGCGCCATCTGGGCCCCGCCGTCAAACTGGCTTGAGCGGCTTCGTGTGCTTCATGAAGCGTCGTGATGCCGAAGCTGCGGTCACCGAACTTGATGGGCAGGAGTGGAATGGGGCAATTTTGAGGGTTGGGTGGAGCAAAGCTGTCTCTGTCCCTCAGAGGGCGATGTTCGGTGAGCACGGTCGGTCTTGTCCTGAATGCTGGCTGACAAGTAATAGATCTCGGACCTGGGTTGGGTTCCAAAGGGGGTCGCTCCCGCTCCCCTGAAAGGCGGAAATCCCGCCATTCCCGGTCACGGAGTCGCTCGCCGCGTCATCGGGAAAGCACAGCTCGAGACAGGGACAGAGATCGCCCGCACGAGCCGCGCAAGCGGAGATACTCGGATTCGAGATCTCGCTCCCGTTCACCTGTGCGCAGGAAGTACCATGATGATTCCAGGAGTCCGGAGAGGTCGCATTCTAGAGACGCAAGAGGGAGACGCAGCCGCTCGCCTGAAGACTCCGGAAGGGAAAAGACACCAGATCTCGTGCCGTTCGAGGAAGACGTATGTCTCTGGATGTCTCTGCACGACGGTCGCTTACCATAATACAGGGCGCCAATTCAATCTACTCCACCGATTCGGCTGAGGAGTCAGAGCAGGAGAATCACAGAAAAGGGACGTTGGGAAAACTGGCTCTGCGCCGGTTCGAGTCCATGCTACGAGGAACGACCGGTAAGAGGGGCGAGATTGCGCGTTTGATGGGTTTCGCACTGGATCATGCAGACGCGGCGGTTGAGGTAGGTCCAACTCGACATCCACGGAAGACGTTGCTGAAACTGAAATTACCAGGTTGCTGCAATAATTCTCCGTTCTCTACAAGTCGACGCCACGCCTGTGCCGCGAAAGGTCGCCCGGCTGCACCTAGTCTGCGACATCCTGCACAATTCGGCCGCATCAGTGCCCAACGCATGGAAATTCCGCCAAGAATTTGAGACTGGTCTCGGTCAAGTCTTCGACCATCTGTCAGCCATACGTGCCTCCTTCCCTGGACGAATCACCGCGGAGACATTCAAGAAGCAGATCACAAATGTTCTTGACGTCTGGGAAGATTGGATCGTCTTCCCGCCTGACAAAACCCAAGAATATCGACGTCGTCTGGACGGAAACGTGGCGGAGGAACCAGTTGTAGAGGAAGAAGAGGAGGTCGAAGAAGAGATGCAGGAAGAAGTACCGGAGAAACCCCGATTCAAGGCTAGCGCCTTCCGACCCGCGACGGAAACAGCCGAGGACGTCGATGGTGCGCCTATCGAAGAGCTCGATGGTGCGCCCCTTGAGGATGTCGACGGTGCACCAATGGACGACGTTGAAGACGATGTTGACGGTGCTCCCATGGAAGACGTCGACGGGGCTCCGCTTGAAGATGTCGATGGCGCGCCGCTAGAGGATGTCGATGGCGTACCTATTGAAGAAGACCTTGACGGTGTACCTATTGAAGAAGACCTTGACGGCGCACCTATTGAAGAAGACGTGGATGGCGCTCCGCTCGACGAGGATATTGAAGGAGCTCCTCTCGATGATGATGTGGAGGGTGCTGTGCTGGAGGAGGAACCGGCTGTTTCTGCAACCGACGTTGCTGCGTCTATGGTGGATGCTATAGTGGCTGCTATCGCTGCTGAGGAGGACGAGGAGGAGGACATGGCCATTGAGGATGACTAAGTGCATTTTACCCATAACACTTGTCCAGCAATTACCACGCATTTCTTTGTATTCTCCATTGAGTCTTCTGTAGGCTCAGCTCGGTAGTAATTGACCAACATGTCTATTTGTAATTTAGGTGAAAGGGTCCCTTGCTACCCTGTCTCTGATGTGTTGCCCTGGCCGCGGCAGGGGCGGGTGGGAGAGCCTACTTGCCTCCGTTCCCCCAGTCCACGTTGTGACCAGAACTGGTCCCACTTTCCGCCCGGCCGCGTCTCCCATTCCAGGACACCATTCCTCCTCTACTTTCCCCACCAAAACCCCCCTCGTTGGCGTCACTCCCCGACGGCATTTGACTTGTCACAAAGTTAAACTCACCCCATACACCCAGCCATGGCCTCATCCAACGGTATCTCTGCCGCCGACCTGGCGCGCATGCATGGTGCTGCCCCCGCGACCGTTGGCGGACAAACGGTGGAAGACATCATCGCTGATCCGTTCCCATCTCTGGGCGGGGGCGAATCGGCTCCCATCGCCCAGCCCTCCAGCTCTCGTCCCGCTCAGAGGCCCGCCGGCGCGCTCGACACTGCGTCCGAGGATGCCTTCCCTAGCCTGGCAGCCCCCGCCCCTCGCCAGCCTGAGAAGGCTCCCGCAAAGAGCAAGTGGGCAGCCGGTTCGGCGGCAGTCAAGGGCAAGGGCAAGGCTCCGGCCGGTTCAGCCAGGGCGAATGGCACTCCGTCCCCTGGTCCCGCCGTTGCCAAGCAGGCCTTCCACACCGATACCCTGGTCATCGAATCGCCCGTTCTCCAGCCCAAGCAGAGTGTCGGAGATGTGTGCAGGATCGTCATGAAGAAGCACGGTGTCACCATCGACCCCAGTTCTCAGATGAAGGCGGGCCAAAAGGAGACTACCTTCTTGATCAAGGCGTCGAATGCTAAGTTGGTTGAGGATGCTCGCAAGAGTTTGGTTTCGATGCTGTCCCCTGTCGTGCGTTCCTCGAATCAAAATTGGTTCCGCGGTATATGCTGATCTCGCTCGACCAGATCACATTGACAATCGAGGCACCGGTGTCCACCATTGGTCGCATAGTTGGTCCTAAAGGTGCGTATTGGCACGTTCAGCCTCGCTAGCGGTGTTGCTGATGATCGGTTAGGTGCTTCGCTCAAGGCGCTCCGTGACGAGTACAACGTCCGCATCGACATTCCAAGGCGCGAGACGCTCACGAACGGCGATTCCGCTACTCCTGTCAACGGCGATGCCGACGAGGTCGAGGAGCCCACTATGACTGTCACCATCAACGGCCCTGCCCCGGGTGCTCGTCAGGCCTACAACTCGATCCACGCCATCGTCGCGGAGAAGACCAGCAGGACGTCCACCAAGGTTTCCGTCCCTCACCATTTCTGGCCGTTCCTGTCTGCCAAGAAGGATGAGCTGGAAGGTGGTCAAGATGTCAAGGTCAACGTGCCTAAGGGCTATCATCCTGCCGAAGATGATGACGATTCAACTGCTGCGGAGAAGACGCACGCTGCCCACAGTGCCCCGATTGTTGTCGCTGGCGAGCGGAGCGCTGTTGCCCAGGTGGCCGAGCGCATCACGGCCCTGGTCACCGAACTGGAGAATGACACCAAGGAACTTGTGTATAAGTTCCCGAAGCGTCAGCACCGTTTCCTCGTCGGCGAGGCTGCTCGGAAGATCATGGAGGAAACCGGCTGCAGCGTCGAGCTGCCTGCCTTCGATGATCCCAGTGAAGAAGTCGTCATCCGTGGACCGGAAGATCAGCTTCCCGTGGCTCTTGGGGTCGTGATGAAGCAGGCAAACACTGCGACTGTCCTGCAGGTCGATCTCTCCAAGACCTACCCTCCGCCGTCGAACCATGCCAACCAGCTGCTCATGTTCCTCACCCGCTCCGGCCGGCTTCGCAAGCTTGGCGAGTCTCATCCCGGTGTCAAGTTCTACGCCCCGCGGCCAGCCATCGTCGAGTCTACTGGTGGTCACCTGGTGATCGACATTGTCGGCGACAACAAGGCGGCAGTGCAGAAGGGCCGTGACGATCTGGACAGTATCGTCAAGTCGCTCACTCCCGAGTGCTTCGACAGCATGGAGATCGAGCCTCTGACTCACCGCTTCCTGATCGGCAAGAAGGGCCAGAAATTGAAGGCCTTCCAGGATGCTCATGGTGTCGATGTTTTGTTCCCTCATGAGGGTGCGGAATCTTCGACTGTTCTACTCGTCCACACTCGTCCACTGGATGGCGACAAGAAGACCAATGAGGCCGAAATTCGCAAGCGTCTTGCTGAGGTCAAGGAGGAGATGGGCATGCTGGAGAAGGAGGCCGCCGACATGAAGACAGAGACCCTGAAGGTCGAGAAGAAGTGGCACCGCTTTGTGGTTGGTCAGGGCGGCACCACGCTGAACGGGTATGTTGACTCACTCATACTCATGCGGTTACCTTAGTAATCCATATCTAGCATTATCGGCGAAGACAAGTCAATTATTGTCAAGCTCGGCTCCAGCGGCAAACCCGGCGTGCCGGTCAATAACGACGTGGATGAGGACACTGTTGTCATCCGCGGCCCCAAGGACCAGGTCGACCGTGCTGCTAAGGAGATTCTCCAGATCGTTGAGGATGCCAAGAACGACGACATCGTGAATGGATACGTATGTATCGGTCCACCGTTCTGCAGTATATATCTGACTGTTCCATGTAGACCGAGGTGTTCAGCGTCAACAGGGACTACGTTGCCCGTATTGTCGGCACCGGAGGGTCTGGCATCAAGAAGATCCGTGACGAGCTTGGCGTACGGGTCGACATCGATGACCAGGAACAGGCTGGGGACGATGGCAAGGGCAAGAAGAAGAAGGCACCGACGACGGCAAATATCAAGATCGTTGGAAGGAAGGAGAACGTACTCAAGGCCAAGGAGCGCATTTCGGAGCAAGTTGACCGGATGGCGGACGAGACCACGGAGATCCTCAAGATATCCGCACAGTACCACCCTTCCTTAATTGGACAGCATGGGAAATACGCTATTCGGCTAGAGGAGAAGTATGGTGTCAAGATTACCTTCCCCAAGGAGAGGGACGAGAGTGACAACGAGAGCCGCCGACGGGAGCCGCCTATTGGAAAGGATGAGGTTCTGCTTCGTGGGGGCAAGAAGGGTGTGGCTGGGGCGAAGGCTGAGCTTCTTGAGGTGAGTGCACTTATGGCTTGGACTCCGTAACCCACTAATTGTGTTTCTTTTCAGACCGTCGAGTTCGAGAAGGAGACCAACAATGTGGTCAAATTCACGGTTTCTCAAGGCGCTATCTCTCGTATTGTTGGCAAGGGCGGTCAACAGATCAACGAAATCAAGGATGCGACCAACACCCAGATAGACATTGATCGCGAGACGAAGGGCCCCATCACAAGCATCACCGTGAAGGGAGGCAAGAAGGAGGCAGAAGCAGCCAAGAAGGCTATCTTGGCCATTGCCGCGGAGGTGGACGATGAGGTCACTATGATGGTGCCCATTGAACAAAAGTATCACCGTGCCATCATCGGTGCAGGAGGTCATGGGCTCCGCGAACTCGTCATTCGCTGTGGTGGACCTTCTGATCCCAGGGCGCAGGCCAGCCTTGTTCACTTCCCGCGACAGGGTGAGCTCCAGGACGAGGTCCGTCTCCGCGGTAAAAGCGCTCTCGCGAACAAGATCAAGGTTGAGTTGGAGAAAGTTGCCGATGGTCTCCGTGACAGAGTTGTCCTCGCCGTCAGCGTACCGGTGACTCTGCATAGTGCTCTGATTGGTCGTGGCGGCAAGCGTTTGCAAGAGCTGCAGGAAACCACCGGTGCTCAGATTCAATTCCCCGGGTCCAGGTCGTATGGAGCCGTGGGTGAAGCGGAAAACGCCGCAGATGTCAAGGAATCCGAGCCGCAGGACATTGTGAAGGTTTACGGCTCTCGCGCCGCGTGCGAGAAGGCCATCGAAGAGATCAAGAAAGGTGCTGAGCAGTTCGCCGCTTCTCCTGTATGTACTATCCTTTCCTCTTCTCGGCTTCGCTAATGCTAAACTCAGGCTCATAATCGCGCTCCGCGTGCACCGCAGGAGCATGCTACCTCCGTGAAAGCCGTGCCGCTGAAGTACCATCACGTGATCTCACAAGGAGGTGCTTTCTTCCGCAACCTGCGCAGCTACGGTGTAACCGTCGACCATTCGACCATGCCCGAAAAGCCTGAAATCAAGCCACCTACCGCGAGCTCGGAGGGTGGAGAAGCACGGATCGATCAGCCCATCTCGTCAGCGGAAGGCGCTCAGTGGGACGTTGTTCCCAACTACCAAAACATGCCTGAAGGCGATGCCGAGTGGACCATGAAGGCCAAGAGCAAGGAGGACCTAGAGCGTGCCGAGAAGGAGCTGGATGAAGCTATCAGCCATGCGGCTACATACACGCATGTTGGCTTCCTCACCCTTCCCGACCGGTCCATGTTCCCCAGGATCGTTGGATCGAAGGGCTCCACGATCACAAGGATACGTGAGGAGACCGGCGCCAACATCGACGTTGGTCGTGACAACAACACCATCATGATCACAGGGTCGGAGAGCTCCATCGACAAGGCAAAAGAGGCAATCGAGAAGATTCTGGAAGGTGGTCGCGGACGCGACTACTGATCGCGGTCGTCCTTCCAATCTCTCAGCCTCCTTCTATCTATAGGTTTTTCTCGTCATTTGGACCTGCTTCCATGCACGCTATATCCATCCACTCACTGTTCTCTTGCCCGAGCCCGCTTGATTGCGGAGCCGGGTTGCGGGAGATATGACCATTACTCTCATCATTATGCATCTTTTAAAATGCAGGCCTTCCTTGGATATCACATGTAGCATTGTGCAATCAAAGGCTAGTTAACGTAATCTGCAATTCAGTATTATGCAATGGAGGTATCGTGCGTGAAACTCGCATGTTCGCGTGGTAAGAGAGAGAAAGTGTACGCAACAAGAAACCAACCCAGGAAGGAAAAGTAGCCAATTATCCGCGATGTCCCATCAAATTCGCCACCGCCGCCTCCAGCTCGGCGATCCGAGCTTCATGTACCGCACTCTGCATAGCCAGCCCCTGAACATCGGATGTATCCGCCCCGCTTTGCTGGTGTTCAAGCTCGACGATGTGTTGCTTGCAAGCTTCCAATTCGGACAAGAGGTCGACTATCTTCCTATCGCGGAAGTAGATAGTCTTATCCGCGGCTTTGAGGAGACGATCCTGCCGCTTCAGATGTTCCGCCAGAGTCGTGAGTTCGTCTGCATAGGATGGATGGACCTGGGCGGATAAAGTAGAAAGGAAGCGCAGCTGTTCGGCAGTCGCAGGTGTGATGTAGCTCGGGGTCGGAGGCGGATCTTTGGAGCTCGTAGAGAGATTGAGATTGGCAGGCGTCCGGGGCTCGTTTACCAGAGCTCTGGCAGGGGTCCGGGGCGTGCGTGGGTCTTGAGGAGCCGGCATCCTGCTTGCGGGCCAATCGAGCTGCATCGGGCGAGCCATGGGCGATCCCTGCGTGGAGAAGAACTCCTCCTCTTCCTGTGCTGGCCAAGCACCAGGCGTGTGCGTTGCAGCTCTGAAGGATCTCTCGGGCGTGCGAGGGGGCGTGCGAGCAATGTGGTTGTGAGCGGGACGGTGGTTCGAGAACCCGATCATATGCGTGTTCATGTCTGCTGTTGCTGGGAGTGGGCGGGCGGGATGGGCTTTGCCGATGACTTGATCGGCCCACACTTAGAAGGTGGTCAGCAGATAGGGAACGAGGAACAAGGAGTAGCTTACTGAAGAAGTTGCACTGATAATCTCTGGACCTGCTGCACGTGTAGAACCACCTATATGCGGGGTTATCCCGTTAGAAAGCGGTCGATGTTGAACGATGTCTTATCTTACCTGCCCTTGTTGCGCTTCGTATTGGCTTGATAAAGCGCGGACGGTTCGGGATCACAGCACCAGCAGGACGGTCGATGGTCGTCGACTGGAACAGGCCAGTTGAACTCCCCGTCGTCCTGCGGCTCCAGCTTGACTAAAGGGGAAGGAGGAGTCATCGCCATGTGCAAGAGCTCATTGTTGGGGCGGCAGCAAATGGAGTTGCTAGTTTGGGCGCGCACGTGGCCGAAGAGAAGTCCGGAAGATCGGAGAAGCTTTCGCGTCAGACCGTGGTGATCAGCGGCGTCGCTGATTGTCGCTGGGGAGAGATTCTAGCGCGGTCCTGGTGCGAGAACGTTGTTGTCAGCACTTCACGATAACGATAACAAGTCGAGCACGCTCTCCGGATTTGTTGAGTTTATCAGGATGGTATTCAGCTAGACAAGAAGAGCGACAAGCACGAGAATGATGTGAATCATGACTTCGTCTGAATGTGAAGTCTAAGAAAGCCAGCAGAATACGGGGCCCCGGCTAAGAAGACGATTCTATATATCGCGTGCAACTCGGAGGACGACGGGACCTCTCCCGGCTCAAGAAGAGCCACTTACGACATGAAAAGACCCGAGGAAGTCGGACATGAGTCGGTCTGCGCCTGGCGTGGTGAAAGGCAGCTCCGGAATGTGCGGTGTGTATTCTTGGCGGGTAGGGGACAACAACACCGCGGATAGTTCTAAACAAAGTGCAGTATGGAACGAACGCTGTTTGTACGCCGAGCTTGGCGTATGCTGGCGGAGTGAATGCATTGGGCGGGTTGGAATGGTGACCAATCCCGTGTGGGCCGTCGCGACGCGTCGTGAGGGGAGCGGACGCGCGAGACACGTTAGATTTCCGATTGTCGGGCTACCCTTTCATTTACGCTGCGCAGCTGCACCCCCAAAGTGCGGATTGACGCATCGCATCGTCATGGAAGCCGTGCCGAGGTGGATATACACAAGGCATGAGCCAAAGTAGGGATATTGGGGCTTGAAAAGGTTGCGGGATTGAGCGAGACAAGGGCTCCACAGCCTTGTGGCTCTGCGGGCGGGCCTTCGCCTCGAGTTCCGAATTAGAATTTTACAGCCGCTGGGTGACCGCCGTGATGGCACCAAGCACATATCACACGCTTTTCCATCCTTTTCCACCCGCATCTATCCCCATCCCTTGTTGCCGCTGTATCTCTCTCATAAACCTCGTCACGTACCGTCTTGTGTTGACTGCAAGACCATCCTTTCCCACCCTCGTTCCTCATTACGAGAAGAGACGCGAGGCCTCTTACCAGCTCATTACGCAACTTGGAACCCTGAGTGAGACGGATCGCACGGCGATCCCTCATATCACCACGAGGCAAGCAGCCCGCACACAATAAATGCCTACTGGCCGTCCCCCACATTCGACCAACGACTCGTACGCGCTCTCCGCATACCCAGCCAACCGCAGCGACATAGACGACACTACCACGCTGCATTCGGATATACCAAACAACAGCTCGCGCACCAATCTCGTCGGTCCCTACGGCATGGCTTATCCAGGGCCTACTAGCGACGACGAGCACAACGTGCAGACGCCGAGGGCAAAGACGACGTTCAAGCAGAGCACGGAGAAGCGGCCTCAGTCTACTAGACATGGCAGCTGGGACATGCTGGGCGGGCACCAGTTCAATGAAGGTGAGCTCTAGGGCGCTGGCAGAGAGGCCCTATTACTGATACGGTCTGCTTAGGTTTCGAATTCAACACTAGCACTGCGAAGGAAGAGCATTTGAGGTTCGCGCAGGGCGACTTTGCCGTGACGCCCATGTCGAAGTTCTATGCTTATCTGCTAAATCTCTCCATTGTCACGCGATGGATCCTATACATATTCCCCGTCCTTGGCCTGCTCTGGATCCCCGGTATCCTGGGATTGACAGTAGCGAAGGATGCCCGCCTCGCAA
The DNA here is from genome assembly GCA_001632435.1 of Calocera cornea HHB12733. NCBI lineage: Eukaryota > Fungi > Basidiomycota > Dacrymycetes > Dacrymycetales > Dacrymycetaceae > Calocera > Calocera cornea. The sequence goes on from KV424053.1 coordinate 77,034, forward strand.
CTGTCCCCCTCCTCTACTGGTCCATCTGGTTCACGGTCGTCTGGGGCGGCTGGTGGGCCGCTTTCGCTGTGGCTAAGATGCTCCCTAGCCTCTTCCGCGCGACAATCGGTATCGTCCTTCTCAGCTCGCGCAAGTACATCGACTTCCTCGGAGTATGCCAACGGTACATCGCCTTCTTCGGCTGGTCCCTCTCCGTCTGGATTGCCTTCACGCGCATGCTTGAGCAGTTTGCGGACAACAAGAACCCGCTCGACTCGGCCCTCACTACCATCGCGGCCATCTGCGAGGCTCTCTTCATCTCCGCCACCATCCTGGCTATCGAAAAACTGCTCATCCAGTACATCGCGCTCGCCTTCCATCAGACCTCGTATGCAGATCGCCTCGCAGAGCAGAAGATGAACGTCAAGTTCCTCGTCGTGCTCTACCGCAACTCGTCGAACATCCCGGGCAGGCTCGATACGATGAACGACGACCAGTCGACCTTCGGCCAGCGCATGAACCCCAAGAAGGTCCTCAAGGACTTCCTGCATGGCATGCGCAGCGTCGCTGAGACGTCTGCAACCGCCCTTGGAAACATCGCCACGGAGATTGCTGGTTCCTCTGTGCTGCAGCCCAATTCTCCCGAAGGCCGTGTGCAGGTTGCACTGACGAGCGCGAACAAGTCCCGCCTTCTCGCTAGGAGGCTGTACTACTCCTTCCGCTCCGAGGGCTCCAAGATCGTCACCCTGAACGACATTGCGCGCTTCTTCCCCGACTTCGAGACGGCCCAGCTCGCATTCCAAATGTTCGACAAGGACGGCAACGGCGATGTGTCTAGGGACGAGATGGAGATGGCCTGCATGGAGGTGCACAGGGAGCGCCTGAGCCTCGCGGCGAGCATGAAGAACCTGGACAGCGCCGTTGGGCGGCTTGATGCCATCCTGGTGTATATCTGGTTCCTTGTCGCTCTCCTCATCCTCATCGCGTGTCTGGACGTCGGCCTCTACACCACCCTTTCCGCGTTCGGTGGATCGCTCCTCGCCTTGTCTTGGCTGTTCGGTGGTACTGCTACGGAGATCCTCGCCTCGATCATCTTCCTGTTCATCAAGCACCCTTACGACTGTGGCGACCGCGTCGATATCGACAACTACCAATTCACGGTCAAGGAGATCCAGCTTCTCAGTACGATATTCATGACGACGAGCGGAAAGTCTGTGCAGTGCTCCCACGCCGTGCTTAATGCCAAGTACATCGAGAACGTCCGCCGCAGCGGGCAGATGGCCGAAACATTCACCTTCGACGTCGACTTTGGCACAACGTTTGAGCAACTCGAGAAGCTCCGCGCGAAAATGCTGGCCTTCGTCACCTCGGAGAGGCGAGACTACCTGCCCCAGTTCGACGTGGTCGTCCAGGACATCCCGGCGCAAGGCAAAATGACTCTGACGGTGCAGATCAAGTACAAGAGCAACTGGCAGCAGGTCGCCCTGCACGCACAGCGCCACAACAAGTGGGTGTGCGCGCTCAAGGAGGCTATGGGCGACTGCAAGATCTTCGGTCCGGGCGGTGCAGGCAACCCGAGCCCGGCTCCGGCTCCGCCCAACCATGTCACGCTCGTGCCCTGGGAAGAGGTCAAGGCGGAGGCGGCGGCAGCCAAGCCTGCTTCGCCAGCTCCGGCCTACCGCGAGCCGCTCATGCCGCGCAGCGACTGGAACCTAAGCGACAGGAACGCGGTGCTGCGAGATGACGAGCGAGATGTGTTCGGCGTCTCAGACGAGCTGACGAGCACTACAATGCGCTCGCGAGGGATACATACTCCCAACTCCACGAGGCCAAACACGCGCAGCAATACGCCTGATCTTGGTAGTTCGGGCGGCTCGGGTCCTTATGGTTACGGCCGCTCGACAGCTGTACCGCCCGTGCCTGCTATGCCCCAGATACCCCCTGGGACCTCGCGACGCATGGCGAGTGCGGAAGGCGAGGAGTTCGAGATGCAGGGCGGGCCGACGACCGTCCGTACGCAGAGCGCACCGCAGATCTGATTTTGGTCGATAGATGCAATGACATATAGGGAGGCAGAGGGGCGGCTGGACACGCGACCCTCCTGATTGAAACTTGAAACGGACTTCTCCTTCCTCTTCATCTTACTCGTAAACGCATCTCACTGCACGAAGGACTCCCAACAGAAATGTAGATCGAATCACCGCCGCTGTAGCCTAGTACGAGCGTGGAGCGCCTTCTCTTTGTGAAATACACACTCTTTCATTTCTCATGGATCGGGCCAAGGGTCTGGCGGGCGCTTGGACAGGAAAGCTTCCTCGCTTCGTGTGCGAGGAGGTCGAGCAGGGGATCGCTCCTTTGCGACCAATGTCCTTCTGCGCTTCAACTTACCCGTCCCGCTCAACTTTCCTGAAATATGCTGCCCACCAGACTTGTTTGTTTACTAGTGCGGCCATAACTTTGCTGGGTGCTTCAACTTCGATTGGCTCATCTGCTGTGGAAGTTCCGGAATCATTGGATGGATGAGTCGGACGACGATGATTAGCTTAGGCAGTCCGCCCCTCTTTGTGTGGGCAGTGGCGGCAGCCGAAAATTAGCCTCCGCGCCAAGTTGGACGGCGCGTCGTCCGCCCTTTTCTGCCTCTCACTCTCAGCACCGTCCGGCCTTTGCACGCCGTCGTCCCCGCCCACCACCACGTCACCACAGGTCTTTCCTTCTTTCTTACACTTACCGGCCAACCCTCGGACCTCTTCATCGAGCGATCTGATACGACCATAATAACACACTTAGGGTGACAAGACGCCCACTTCGACGACTGTTCGGCGCGTATTCCAGGAGGCCAAGCGAGACATTCATCATGGAGGAGCCTACAGTGCGGATACGAGAGCTGCAGAAGGACAGAGTGGATTTCGTGCTGTCGGGAGTGGATCTAGCGTGCGCCTGCCTGCACACTCCATGTTGAGCGCTTATTGATACGGTCAATAGGTTCGCAAACTCGTTTCGTCGAGTAATAATGGCGGATGTGGCCACATTGGGTACGTGTGCGGGGATGAGGACCGTCTCACCGTCTGCATCACTCCCAGCATGATGCTGAATGCGTCGCAGCGATTGACATGGTCGAGATCGAGATCAACACGACCGTTCTCGTCGACGAGTTTCTGTCCCACCGGCTCGGCATGATCCCGCTTACGAGCACGAAATGCGACGAAGGGATGAGGAACAAACGGGTTTGTCACATGCCTTCACCCAAGAGAAATGCATGTGCCTGAACTTTGTGCGCTTCGGGCGCACGTATTCCAGGAATGCCCCTGCCTTGGCTTCTGTCGCTATTGCGCCCTCGTATATGAGATCGACGTGCGGTGTACGGAAGGCGAAATGAACGTGACGAGCGACCACCTCACTCTAATCCCGCCCGACCAGTGGGACCACGACTCGGAGGAGACATCCGCTGCTGAGGACATCCTCGCGAAACGCGGCAAAAACTTCGGGATTCCTGCTGGCCCGGGTATGTGCTGGAGCACGTCCGACATCAGGTCGTGATTTGCTCACGCTTTGATGTCAGCTACCGACCCTGATCCAAGTCGGAGACCGATATCTCTCGTGCGATTGCGGAAAGGGCAGGCACTGAAGGCGCGGTGTATAGCGCGGAAGGTGCGCTGTCTCTCCACTCAAGGGTTTCTGTCAACCTAATGCCGTTCCAGGGTATCGCAAAAGAGCATGCAAAGTGGTCGCCTTGTTCTGCTGTGGGCTTCGAATACGACCCACATAACAAGCTACGACACACATCGTACTGGTTCGAGGCAGATGAAAAGGCAGAATGGCCGCTGAGCAAGAACGCAGACGAGGAGGCTCCGCCAGGCGATGTCTTCGACTTCGCGGCCGTCCCAGAGCAGTTCTACTATGATGTGGAGACGACCGGCTCGCTTGCCCCTAGGGAGGTGTGCAACAAGGTGTGTGTCGTGTACTTGCAACCTGTGCTGCCGTTCATTCGTGTTATAGGGATTGGAGGAGTTGCAGAACAAACTCGCAGCTATCGTCTATGCGTGTCGCACGGTAAATGAGCCGGCAGAGGCACCCGCGCTCGACTTGCCATCAACCATGACGAATGGACACGCGGACGGGTTTGGCAAGGACGGCGGGGGAGGTTGGGGCGGTGGAGGAGGGCAACCGAATGGCTGGGATACGTCCCCGGCATGGGGCCCAGCAGGGGGAGAAGGAGGCAGCCGGTCGCCCGCAGCTGGCGGCTGGGGTGGGGGAGGAGCTACGTCGCCAGACGCGTACGGCCCAGGCGGTGGTGCCAGATCACCGGCCGCCGGCGGTTGGGGTGCCACCGGTGGGGCGTCTCCGCCTGCTGGAGGTGGGTGGGGTGGGATGAACGGCTCCTCTGGTGGCGGCGGCGGCGGTGGAGCTGGCGGAGGAGGCTGGGGAGGCAGTTTCTAGAGGGTTGTCTGGACCTATGGACCTGGGGAAAACTGCTATTGCGGTCGCGGGCTGCCACTACAACAGCTAAGCGCAATGCTGCGGGCCCGAGGTGGCCGATATGATATGTGCATCTTAGTGTATATCGCTCTGCGAAGCGATCTCATTGTATGCTGTGTTTGTAATGCGACAAACACGGCTCTGTTGGGCTTACGTGCCCGTGTCTCTGGGAATTTGCGTCTTGTGTATCATTCTAAATGAGGCGGAATCAGGGGGCGAGTTCCATTGAAGTCCATTCTGTCAATCAACTAGCGACCCACGACCTATCACGCCTTGTAAACATCGAGCCCGTTGATACCGAACACAGTGTCTAGTGCGTCTTGCTCTACGCCCATCTCGGCCACGCACTCGCGTGCCAGGGTATACCAGTCGCTCGCCTTGGAAATCGGAGCCTTGCTCGATCCAGTCGAGCTGTAGATGATCCTCGAGAAGCCGAACGCCTCGACAACGGGCCCGACTGTGCTCCATCAGCAATCGTCAATGGGAAACAGGGGACAATACGACGCACGGTACAGTTTTATCCGCCTCTTCCACTCCCTACGCTCCTTCTGCACCTCCTCGTTGCCCTTCTCGGCGGGGACGACACCCCACTCGGGCGGGCCGAACTGGACGTACACGCTCGGGAAGAGGGAGAGCGTGGTGATATGGTCTTGGTAGGCCTTGTACACAGGGTGCGTGAGCAGCTTTACGAGCGGGGTCTGGAAGCCGAGCGCGGGGGGAAGGAGATTCTCTGTAGTGCGATCAGGTATCATTCAGTTGAGGTGGAAGTAATGCGCACTGAGAACGACAGGCTTGCGCTTCTGCTCCTCGGACGGCAACGCCTTGCTGAGCACATCCTCGAGCTCGTCCCACACCGCGTCCGTTGTCAGGTCAGCGGCAACCTCGATCTCCGCCACATGGCCACCTTCCAGTACGGCCTGCAGACCCTTCGCGTACGTGTCGGACGCAGACTTGAAAGGCGAGTTGATGGCGAGGTGCACTTCGGACTTGCTGAGCCTCTCCGGGAGGGAGAAGGGCTCGGAGAGGTCAATAGGCACGGAGACTGCCAGGACCTTCTCCATGGTTGCGGTGTATGCACGATTTCTGAGGCATAAGCATGTCAGACGTGGCATGGGTGGCGTCAATGAGCAATAGCGACTGACAGCATGTGGCCCGGGTAGAGCTCGACCAGTCCCTCTGCCGCCTCAAGGGTCGGAGCCTGGACGACGATCCCGCTCGTCCTGTCTGCATGGTCGGCGGCCTTTGTCCACCACTCGCTGAGCCCCTCCCAGGTGGAAACGCCGCTCACACCCGCGTCGACGATGCTGACGGGGAGCATGAGGGACGGGTCTGGTGTTGGGAGCGGGAAGCCCGAGCTGCTGCCCTGCACACTGAAGGCGGAGAGGGGCAGCTTTGGTGTGTGCTTGCGCCGCGCGCCGACACCGGCCGTGTGCGGCGTCGGGGGGACGTCGTCCCGCGAGTAGTCATCGTAGCTCGACATGGATCTTCTTCGACTTGGCTGGAGGTGGACGATAAGAGTGTAAGAAACGGAAAGGACGATTGGGGGATTCGGAGTAAGTGCGGGCACGAGGCTGACACCATTGAGGAGGACCCTAGGGGGTTTATATGGACGCTTGCTGCTGCAGTGTCACTCGCCCGGTGCCCGCAACTGCATCTACAGTCGCGCAGCGATATGTTCAGGGTTGGGCAGGCCCTATCAGACCCGTCAGGGCTGTCAGGCCTGGCCATCTGAAAAGTCCCTGAGAAGGCCTAGTAACCACCTGCGCCGGGTTGGCAATGCCTGTCATTTGCTCCCGGGCCAATGTCATCATGCCGCATGATGGGCTGTGCTCGGCAGGGTGTCAGGCACTGATTGCTTTGCGTCATAATATTGCACCTGACACAGCTTGGTCAGGGTTGCCAGGGCGGATAAGCGCAAGCCTGTGTGAAGTACTCTGGCAAGTACTGATTGGATGCTCATCCGTCTTGTCAATCACTGGTCGTGTCTCTGTCAGGTCATGCAGACACGTCCAGACATGTGTCAGGTGACTTGACATAACACTCCGAACGTCAGGTGCTGCATCTACACCACCTGCCAATCCCGCGGTCACTTAGTGTCAGGTTCCATGGGACTCCGATCATGGGGTGACAATCATATATTGACTAGAAACTACCACACATCCTTCCTCCTCCCCGCTATCTGGTTCTCCTTGCACAGCTGACGGAGCAGCTTCAAAGCGGTTCCACTACTCATGCTCTTGTGCTCCCGTCTTGCTTTGGTTTCATCCGGGAAAAGTCGCCTGGGTAGATAATCAATAAGCATGTCATGTGTCAGGTGCATCACTGACCGGTTCCATACGGCCAACACATGAGGCAAGAAGGGTGCAAAGGTGTCACTTCTAAGCACATCGACAACGGTGTTGTAGAAGAGAAGATAAGAGAAGTTCCCTTGGCCCCCAGAATGGAATTGTTCATCCGAAGAAAGCGCGAGGCGAGCCTGCCCAAAATCAGGACATGTTTCGCCGTGTCAAGCACACTTAACACACCTGCATGGCTACATAGGCAATTGCCTCGACGGTGATTTCAGTCATCTTGTGGCGTCCAGCCTTGCCCTGTCTGGCACTTCTTAACCCTTTCGGTCCTGTTGAAACCGAAAATGTAGCCACAGATGGCGAAATGAAGATGCCAATGCCCATCTGGTCTTGTGTCAGGTACTGGCATTATTCTCACATACCAATGAATCACGTACTCTCAAAAGAAATTCGTTCTCCATCAGTCCTTCCGTAAGTTTGTTCATGTTGCACTCTCTGTTCTTGTACAAGAAGAGTGGGAAATTTTCTTCGTTCGTCACGATTTCTTCCTCGACGTTCGTCTCTTCGTTAAGCTTCATGATCGGCAGGCCATCCTGAAGCTTAGCTCGACACCTTGAAGACCGATCGGTGTCAGCGGGTGATTCAGCTGAGGGTAGTCTGCTCACCCAAACTCGGGATCCTCCCACTCCTTGGCCAGGTCCACTGGACACAGATAGCGCCCTGTCATGTGGTGGTTGTACCCGCGTTCTGCCTTCCGCTTGCGATGCAGACCTTCCGTCATGCCAGAGCCCTCGACAGCTCCCAATATGTCAATGCATATCTCCTTGCATGTTGCCGTGTCGTCGGTCCGCCCGACGCAGCGGCCCACCTCGATCTGGGGCATCATCAATGCAAGTGTCAAGTGCAACCATGGCCAGGGGCGTACCCGATTGGCAACATCAGCCAGTACTCCAGGAGTACGACTTGCAATGTGATCCTCTATTTCCGGGATCACTGTGGCAATATTCCGGTACAATTGGACACTCTCCCGAATCCTAGCCATACAGCATCAGAGACGGCCACTTGACACAAGGCTGGAAACGGACTCCTCGTCCTCAATGTCATTGAGGTCATCCACCTCCAAGAACTCTCTTCCATCTCTGAGAGCCTGCTCGATGTTCCCAAAGAGAGAAAAGGCTCGCCCAATGTGCTTGCCGGCATTGCGGAAGGGGCAGAATTCGGTCCTACCCCAAATTGTGTCAAGTCGTTCTGAAAGGGTTAAAGGACACCTACCTTGGTCGCTTGGAAGCATCTAGCAAGTCGGCTTGTTGGAGCTTCCTCTTGGCAGCCTGACGTGCGAAGGCTGCCGTGGGAGACGATGGCGGAAGGGGAGACGACAAGTCTCCTGGGGAGGAGGAGACCAGTGTGGAGCTAGGAGGGACGGGGGTAGATGACATGACACTGGCGATGGAAGGGCCAGGCCGGTCCCCCCTCCTGCGTCCATTTCATACCTGACACACACTCCAGCGCAATCAGTGTAAACAAATCATCGCTTATCACTGATTGCGATCACGTGTGTTAGGTCAGGGGGGGCATGACACAACCGCACCTAACATTAGGTCAGGGGTGACCTGACGCAACGGCACCTAACGTTAGGTCAGGGGTGACCTGACACTACGGCACCTAAAACAACGGAACCTTCTCGCATCATCCGTGGAATTCCTCACTCATGCATGGGAATTCTAATTAGTCATGGGAGAGGAAGCCATGAGTACACTGTACCAGAGTCCCCCCCACACATGACACACCGAGACTCGACCTGACGAGGGCGCACCTGACGCGTCGCGGTCCTTCCCAAATCTTGCCCCTCCAAATACGATTCCATTATCCACTTGTTGGTTCTTCATCATCCAACATACCTTGATACTCTCATGATATGGTCATGTGCTTGTGGGGCATCCTTTGCCAACCGCGGCAAGCGCAGCTTACATCAGAGAGCGTGTCCAGTTCACGCTCTCGCACGGGAGCACGAGGCGGATGACGGTGACCTTTTCGCTCGAAAACTCCTGGAGAAAAGAGCCCGTGACCGAGCGAGGTTGCAATCCAACCCCAAGCGACAGCTTTCACTGGCAGGGGAGACTGAAGGGGAGACGTGGGAAGGAGACGTGAGTCTGTTAACTATGGTAATCCGGCGCGGCTGACCGGTCATGTTGGGTTGCAGTCAAGTGTCAGGTGGGACACTTCGAATACTCCCCAAGAGAATATGCAAGACGAATCCAGCCGAGACTCCGACCATGCCTTCCATGATGTAATGCCTCAAGGTCTCCACTGGCATTATGTTCCAATCAGCGCCCTGCCCACTCCCCTATTGGATCAACCTGTGTCAAGTGACATTCCGCGAGCCACTCGTGCCAATCGGAACCGCCTCCCCGCACGATTCCAAGACTATCTTCCCGAGAGCTCCGCCAGGAGTGTCTCCACCGCCCTCTTGCCCACGATCGACGCCGATCCCCCTGCACTGCAGCCTCCGCCGCACCTGACAGACGCTCTTAACACCCCGAGTCCGTCCCGGATGCCAGACACGGAGACGTCTTCGGGGTGCCCTGAATGGCAGAGCCAGCCCAATCGATTCGGTCTCTATCGCAAGTACCTCCAAAGGCCGCTCTGCATTCCAGACCTCGATGCAGAGTTGGAAAGCTTGCTGAGCGGCGAGGCGGAAACTGTGCACTCCCCCCCTACACTCAATGTCAGTATCCCCGATGACCAGGATACGGCTTCCAATCAGCCCACATACGTCCTCCGGCGCCTTCCCGCCCCCAAGATGCTTCTTCAACAACTTGACGCTCAGCGCCAGATTCCACCTGACGCATACTCCCCCTGGCCCAATCGAGAGGCATTCTTGCTTGCTCAGCACTGGATGAATGGTCAAGTCAAGTCTTTGGCCGATTTGGAGCGCCTTTCTGCGCTCTTTCGGATGCCGGGGTTCGATGCCAATAAACTTCGCCATGTCAACTGGCGTGCCAGTTTTCGGAAACTCGATGAGGCCGTCCCTTCCTATGGACCGTTCCAATATGGCCCGGAGTGGAAGACCAGGGTATTGAGGTTGAAGGTGCCTTTGGGCAAGGGGAATGGGAATTGGGATTACCTGGTACCAGGCTTCCATTTCCGTGACCTGACACAGCTGGCCAGGGACGTGGTGGAAAATGACCCGCGCTCCACGGCCTTCCATTGGGAGCCCTTCGGGCTTTGGAAGCATGCCGAAACTTCCCAGCAACCGGATCAACGTGTGTTCTCTGAAGGATTCACTGGAGATTACATGTTGGAGGAGTTCCGCAGCATTTTGTCGTTGCCGCCCAACAACTGCGATCTGCCCCGGGCGATTCTTGGTTTCTGCTTCTGGTCTGATGCCACTCAAGCTACGCAGTTTGGGCATTCGTATCTCTGGCCAGGATATGCTATGTTCGTTAATCAGTCAGTGAGGGAGAGGTGTAGCCCTACGTCAGGTGCATGCCACCACTTTGCTCACTTCCCCACGGTACGCTCCCACAGTTCATGACCCTCCCATCCTCACCTAACACTTGGATGTAGATTCCCAACTCTTTCCACAAAGAGTACTTTGCACGCACGGGCCGCGCACCCAGCTCTAGACTGCTCTCACACCTCAAGAGTATCACGATGCATGCCGCCTGGGACACCCTACTCAACTCAGACTTCATGGAGGGCTACAAGAATGGATTTCCCATGAGATGTGGAGATGGGTTTGAGCGCCGCGTGTTCTTCCGCGTTTTCGCCTATTGTGCAGACTACCCTGAGAAGTGTGTCAAGTGACCAAGTGACCAGTCAGAAGTCAAAAGACTGA
>KV424054.1:0-87329 GCA_001632435.1 Calocera cornea HHB12733
AGGACTGGAAAGGTGAGCAAGGGTGGACAGTGCGTAAGAAGCTTGCCTTTGGCTGCCTTTCACTGCTGTTCATTGCCGTTTGGTGCCGGGGTGTCGTGAGGGTCCAGGCTGTCAGACCTGTCACGAGCAGCCTCGCCATTCTCAACAACAGCTGAGGTGATTGTGTCCTAGATTTTGGCAGTAGAGAGGAGAGGGGGATGGAAATGCAAAAAGATAAAAATCTTGTCACATCGTATGCTCTGGGGATGGTGGATGTGACAAGACTGGAATCTTGTCACATCTGCCTCCAACATCATATCATACATCTGCCTGGGATGCGGGAATGCAGAACTATGGGCCCTGGGAGGGCAGCTTTAACCCTAACTTCTCGAAAAACCCCCTCAGATAGGGTTACTGGTGATCCTAAGGGTATAGGTTAGGGTGGGGTAAGGGTTGTGGAAACCTAAGGCAGGGTTAAGTGGGTCAGGGTTGTATCAGGGTTGTGACCGGAAAGGGTCTACTGTGGCTGGGAATGGACAGTATGCAGGACGGGACGATGCTATGGAGAGAAGGACAGCATTGGGTTATGTGTACAACACCTACGTGTACACGGTACAAGCGGAAGGTTTACAATGTCCGGAACGGAAATCTATCAGTCCGTGCCTTTAGGAACAGCTTCCAATAGGCGGGTAATAGATGACGTTCCCAAATGTGGGTTAGGGTTCACTCGCGAAGCTCCCGGCGGACTTCATCACTGATAACCGAGGCTTCAATGCCGGCTGCCCGCAGAGTGACGACGCTCGCGGCGGGAGACGCACTGGTGTTGGACATGAAGTCGGAGGGAATGGCAGGGCGCAGTGCCGAAGACTGGGCATTGGACGAGTCGCGACGGCCCCCAGGCAGGAACTTGCGCCATGAGCTCGAGTTGGTCACGCTAGGCCGCCTCGGGGCGCTGGATGGTGCCAAGGGTGTGTTACGAATGAGGTCGACCTGGGAATGCACGGCGGTTGACGCGCCAGAGGGCAGATGGTCGGGGTGGTGAGCCGCGGTCCAGTCGGTGTTGTCCGTGGGAGTGGGGCTGGAACTGCGCAGCGGGAGTTGGTAGTACGGCTGTGCGCCTGTTGGAGAGTCAAGTGCTGGAGAGAGAGCGTGAAACAGCAAGGCGCACGATTCGACAGAACCCGTGACGAGGGCAGGTTGTTCTCCTGACGGGCGATGTGGAAGGCCGTGTGGACCTCCTCTACGCCCACATACACGCTCTCGAGCCTCTCCAGCTTGTCAACAATCTCATCCTGGGAGCGACCTCGCTTGTGCTTGGACCTGATGTACTTGTTGACGGCCTCGACGATGGGCAGGATGTGCTCTGAGTGGGCGATAACAGAGTGGACGTCGAGGTGGCTCTGGAAGGTGACCTCTGGGCCGAGGATGAACCTCTTGACGGATACCATAGCGGACAGTTGCAAGCTGGGTGGCTAGGAGGACGGTCTCAGCAAGTCAAGGGCCGATGCCAACGGGATGAGGAGCCGCCAGCAAGATGGGGGAATGGTGTCTGCCGACCCTTCATAGTCAGGCACCGAGGCGTTTAGTGACAGGCGCGTGGGACATGATACGACGAACACGCGAACGTGCGAACGGCCCCCGCGTCAGACCCCCGTTTGCTCCTATTCATTCATCTTGTCGTCACACGCTAACGACCATCAAGGCGCAAATGTACTGCGTATGTGGCTATTAATGGACAGTGTACGGGTCACACGGTGACGTCGCTGCTCCAATCCATGGCTCTGCAAAGCGTACCGACTGTCGCTGCCACCATCCATCGGAGGGACGTCGCAATGCCGAACACTCGTCAGGCGGTACGTAATGGGCTCAGTATGGCCACCAGCAAAGGATTGGCCCGGCAGATGAGAAACTCGGCACATGCTCGTAACCACTGCTTTGCGTAACTATGCTGAACCCCCGTATTGGTCTGTCACGTTTCGGGCTTATTTCCCGCTACTGACAACGTTCATATCAAGTACTACTTGTTCAGCCACCTGGCCGTGTACTCGAACGCCTCCCCTTGATCACCTTCTGTCTCGTATTGGTCAAATTCCCGCGCACGGCAAACCCATGCACCGCTCCCTCGATGATGTTTATCTCGGACGGGACGTGCCTCTTCTCCATGGCAGTCTTGGTCTGGGCGAGAAGCTTATTGGACATGAACTGCGTCTCCCGCGTCAGCTATCCAAGATCGTCTACCTCGTGCAAGTCCACTCACGATATCATTCGTGCCGCCATTGATCTGCTTGGGCTTGGTGACGCTGGCGAACTCAGGCTGGATAGGGAAAGACCGGTCGAAGCCAATCATAGCACTGCGACCACTGTCAGCTCGCGCCTCTCTCCACGCCGTTGCAGCTCACTCGACCGTCCCAGCATCACACAGGTCCAGCACATACCTCGCATGCCAACAGAAGCCGAACGCCCGGACCTTCCCCACCGCCGGATCCGCCCGCAAAGACTCTACAAACTTGTCCAGCAGAGGTCTTCCCAGCGCCTCGCTATACCGGCTCTGCCAAGACGCGACGTGCGCCATCGTACGCCAGCGTCTTGTGCACGTCGGACGCTGCTTCGGCGGCGGTACGCTTCTCAGGCTCCAGAGGTTGGATGGTCAGTCGCATGGGTTGGTCAGTCGCATGCTTTCCCGGACGCTCGCCTGATGTTTACGGACAATATGCATCTATGGATCAGAACGATCTACTATGACCGTGATGCAAGTCGGGGGACGGAGATGCAAATCCCTTCCCGGGCGTAATCATCGGCCAGCAACCTCGCCTTCTATCGAACATCATCAGCCGAGTACGACCAACTAGGGGACACGTTCGACCGAGGGGAACAGCAAAGCCCAAGACATCCCTAATGAAGAGGATCGCCTTGCTCTCGCTTTCATTCGCGGGCTTGGCGATGTACACGTCCATGTCCACAATCCTTTCAATAACGCTGGTTGGCGTTCCTTCGTGGTGTGGCCGGAGACGCAGCATTTGGAAATCCTGGATGCAGCAGCCATTTCGAATTTGGGCCTTGAGCAACTTCCGCGATGCTCGAGGGAAGACGGCCGCACGAGAGACGCTAGTTCGCAGAGCAATCGCCGCTGTTGATTAAAGGCACAGAGACGCGGACAATCTCGGTTCAACACTCCCCCAAGCGTCGCAGCAAGAGGGTAGAGAAGGAACTTGGGACGGCGGAGAGCCAGTGAATCCGATGAAATGCTGAAGAACTCGCCCAAAGCTGGGCGCGTTTTTCAGAGGTTGATTAGTAATGAAATGGCTTCTCGGGCGCTTGTGTGGTGTCTCGAGGCTTGATCGCAGTTCTCTCGCGTTGGGTCATGCTTCGCCGCTGATAGGGAGCGATCTAGCTGGAGTTCAACTGCACGGCTCCTTGGGGTGAGGACCGGCTGTTCTAGTGGTTAGAGCCAGAGCAAAGCTTGCTATGAAGTGAGATGCCATGGATGGATATTACGTTACATTCCCCTATAGTAGCCAGTACCAGAAACCAGAAAAGACACGCAGTAAGGACACGACGCGGTGTTAGACCATCTCAGCCTCCTCCGCCTCCTCGTCCTCTGGGATCTCCTCGTCCTTCGCATAGAGGTAGAAGAGCCGGTCCACCCGTACGGCCGCGAACATGACGAGCACGGTGAGCTCGAACACCGGGACGATCACGTAGAAGGTGGCTTTGCTGTAGTACCTGTAGAAGAAAGCGCAATGAGCCAATGAGCCCATGCCGACTGAGAGCGCTAACGACGTACCAAGGTGCAGCGGTGGAGGGGAACTGCTGCAGGATGGTGGCAACTCGTATGCTCTGTAGAGGAATGAGCTGCGGCCTTACATAGTGCAAAGAAAGGCTGCAGCGCACCAGTTCCGAAACAAGCAACGCCGTCGCGACCGAGATGACCGCGACCTTGGTGAGCGTGCGTCCCGTGCCGTACCGTCGCTGCATCGCGTGAACCTCATCTTTGCTCTTCTCATGAGGTACTACATATGTCCAAAAGAGAACGATGAAGGGCGATGCGGCGAAGGCGAGAAAGATGGCGAGTGCAACTTTGAGTATTATCCCGTCGATCTGGAGGATGCGAGGGCCCGGGTTGGAGAACTCTTGCACGATTGCGGTGATCACTGGGAGCAGATGAGACGCGTTCATCACAGAGGGGAGGAGGAGGCATACGCATGGGCAGACAGCACAGAACCAGGATGTACGGCAGGCGCGTGACGAAGAAGCTCCAGGGCTGCTCGTGGTACATTCGCGGATGGTACTCTGCGAGCAGGCGCGTGGCGAATATTCGGTTGACGATCCACTAGGGGCGCGTCAGTCACCTATCGGACAGGCATGGGAAGCAATACCATACCATGAGGATCACACCCGCTGCGACAAACACATTCGAGACGATTGCCAGGTTCGGGTTGGTCGGATGTACCGCCCACGCGATCCGTACAGACCAGGTGACGATCCTGGCCATGCAGAAGCCGAACATGAATAGGCTTGGTCGGAAGCGTCGTTTTCGCGCAAGGTTGCGTCGGTAGATAGTCATGTTGGTAACAGCCATAGCTGCGTAGCACGCGAGGAAGACGGCGCAGATCGGGACATCCACTGTCGTCGTGGGTATCCCACCCAGAGTCGCGGGGCGCGGTGCGGCAGACATTGTTGCAGTAAGCGGAGTCAAGAGAAAGTTGACAAGCGACCATCATCGGGGAAAGAGCATTTATACGCAGCGGTCATTGTCGGATATCCGCCTCTAGGGGATGGGCGCGGATGAGGGGCGTGGCGGCTAGAGGCCCTCCGCACAGCGCCAAGGAGGAGCCGCACCCACGGGCGCTTAGTAACATCGCCGCGCGTCATCCTCCAGGGTCCCGCGACAGCCAATCAGGGAGCGGATGCGCGCCAGGAGCGCTCGGCGGGGTCGTCACTGGACAGTGCGTCTAGGGTAGCTTTGGAGCTGGGCTGGAGTGACAGGTGGAAGCGGAGAGGCACCATTGGGGCTTGGCGAGCTTTTCCTGGAGGGGCGGTACGTCAGCAGGGACGGCGAGGACTCACACAGCCCTGGCTGGACAAGACTTGACTACGGAGGCGTACAACAGATTGGGGGCTAACACCGACGTGTGCAGGGTCGAGAGATCGTACTGTACAATATATGCAGGGTCGGACGTGCTGCTTCTATATCGTCGCATTGAATCAATAGGGCGCTGACAAAGAGTCGCGTGGTTTTATATTGTGGCGTCGTGATGACTGATTCAAAGTCGACTTTGTTTGTTAACAGACTCGTGGCGCAGGGCCCGATCGCAGTATGTGGTTCGATAATGCCCGTAAAATCTGTGTGAGCTCGCGCAGCTGAGAGTTGAAAGTCGCACGCTGAGCTGAGGGAATGAATGGAACAGGCAGCGCGTCCTGAGCGGGGTTGCTTGCAGGGTGCAGCGTTCGCGTCCGCCGGGAAACCCAGCACGAGTTCACCCGATGACGTCGATCGCCACCTTGCTCTGCGATGGGGCCACCACCGCGCATATATGTCGGTCCTATGAACTGCAGCGCGTTTGGAGAAGACACAGCGCCGCCGCATCTCTGACAGCACTCATTCTCTTTCCTCGCCCACTTCCCAAGCCCAATCTTCTTCCACAACTTAACGAGCAGCTATGACTACCGCTACGGGACTCTCCCCATGCTGCGTCACCGGCCATCTGCACGAGGGGACGCCCACCGGCACTGTCGAGAAGATCGCAGACCTTGATGTGTATGTCTCCAAGCCGAAGGACGGCAGCAAGGCCAAGACCATACTCTTCATCGCCGACATCTTTGGCTGGAACACTCCTGTGCGTGGACCCGCATACACGTCGTTCCGCGGATGGCTGACTTCAGATCGTAGAACGCCAGGCTATTGGCCGATGAGTACGCCAACGCCGGCTTCTATGTCTACGTTCCAGACTTTTTTAAAGGTGCGCATACATACATCCCCCTACCTCCCCTTACTCATACCGCGATCAGGGGACAACATCTCGCACGATATGCTGCAGACGATCGCGCCCCGCGAGCCGCACAAGCGCAGCACGCTCCAAGTCGCCGCCGACAACGCGTCGACAATGGCGACCTTTGGCCCCTGGGCCGTGCGACACCGCGAGGCGGTGGTGAAGCCGCTGATGGACGAGTTCATAAAGTTCCTGCGCACCGACCCGTTGACGGGCAAGATTGGCGCAGTCGGGTTCTGCTGGGGTGGCAGGTATGCGCTGGTCCTTGCTGGCGAGGGGTCGGTCGAGTGAGTACATTGCGCGCCTGTCCCTTGGCCTCGTCTGACGGGTTGATTAGTGCGGCTGTCGCAAACCACCCTTCGATGGCATCCGAAGCGGACTTCCTGAGCATCACCAAGCCCACTCAGATCAACGTCGGCACGAACGACATTGTACGTCCCGCGCATATAGGCTCCGATTTCGTCCTCCCTGACATCATGCCAGTTCCTGCCCAACGAGACCGTCGAGCAGGTCAAGGCTGCCCTGGCTGAGAAGAAGTCGGATCTTCCCTTCGAGATCAATGTCTTCCAGGACGCGGTCCACGGCTTTGCCGTCCGGGGCGATATCTCGGATGCGAAGGAGAAGGAGAACAAGGAAGCGTCTGCGAACGCGACACTGAGGTGGTTCAACAAGTACCTCGTGTAAGTCAGACCATGCAGCAATAGCAGTGCCCTAGGCCATGTGTACTGTAACGAAAAGAATACAATGCAGTTTGAACTCGTATCGTGGCCGCCAGTGCGTTACGGCCGCTCGCTCGAAAGTGCCAGTGCGCGCTAAAGTGGCGACTCCACTGGTCCGGATGACGCGTCGGCTGTCGCCCTCGGGGAATTTTGGCCCTGACTCCGACGCGTTCGCCGTCGCTCGCTCTCTAGCGCCATCCACGTCGCTTGCTTCACTTCCACCGTCTATCCTTCGTCTAAAGTCATAATGGTAAGCTATATACTGCCCGACATGCGTCGGCTTCATACTGATGCATGATCCAGATCATCCGGGTTCGCTCAAAGGATGGCACGTTCCGCTTCGACCTCGATCCGAAAGCGAGTGCTGGGGAGCTAGGCAAGAAGGTGGGTCTTTTACAAGCCAACAACATCACACCATTCTAATGACATCCTCAGATCGCAGAGTCAGCCGTAAACATCGACCCTTCGACGATCACGATATCCAACCAGCCTAGGGGCGGGGAGACGCCACTGTCTACGCTTGATGGGCGAACGATTGCAGATCTTGGCTTGAGGTGCGCTGAGTATCTGTCATACTGGTCTGAGTGAAACTAATCGGGACCAGGCACGGGGATATGATATTTGCGGGCTACGACTATCAGCCGGAGGTTGCGACGAACACCGCCCCCGCTCTGTCTGTCCCAGCACCAGCAGTGACGGCTGCAGCGCCCATCGCACCTGCGACCGCCGAGCCCACCACCTCTGCCCCTGCGAAGCGGCCTTGGGAGGGTGTAAAGGAGGATCCGGTGGACGATTACTGGCGGACTAAGGATGGGAAGATCCCACGCGAGCGGGATGCCCAGTTTTGCAAGCACGGGGCGAACGCCATGTGTGATTACTGCATGCCGCTTGAGGTGCGTACCGTCCCTATTGATCCTTATTCACCTGATTGACATTCTCTCAGCCGTACGACGCAAAATACCATGTCGAGCACAGTATCAAGCACCTCTCGTACTGGGCGTATCTGCGGAGCAAGACTGTGGGTGCGTCAGCTGCTGCTACAGCGGGCCTTCCGCCGTTAGACAACCTCTCGTACCGCGTCAAGATCCCCTGTCCGTCCGGCACGCACGCTCCCTGGCCAGCAGGGATCTGCAGCAAGTGCCAGCCCTCGGCGATTACCCTTCAGCCACAGCCTTTCCGCATGGTCGACCATGTCGAGTTCGCCTCTTCCACGCTCATCGATCGTTTCCTTACGGCGTGGCGCAAGACGGGCATGCAGCGCTTTGGCCTTTTGATTGGGCGGTACGAGCCGTACCCCGAGGTGCCGATGGGAATCAAGGCTGTCGTCGAGGCTATTCACGAGCCACCGCAGGAGGGCGAGGTGGATGGGCTCACGCTGGGTCTGCCGTGGGACGACGAGGGGAGGATAAACCAGCTCGCTGGGGAATGCAAGGGCCTGCAGATGGTCGGCGTCATCTTCACCGACCTCACCCCTGACGACCAGGATCGCCGCAAGCTCCTCTGCAAGCGGCACGCCGACTCGTTCTTCCTCTCCTCGCTCGAAACCATTTTTGCGGCCACGCTCCAGCTGTCGCATCCCAACCCGTCCCGCGCCGCGCCATCTGGAACGTTCTCCTCTCGCTTCGTGACCTGCGTTCTCTCGGGCACTCCTGAAGGCGGCATTGACGTCGCCTGCTACCAAGCGAGTGAACAAGCTTGCGCTATGGTCGACGCGGATATCATCGAGGCAAGCGTTGAGCCGGGCATAGTCCGAGTCAAGGAAGAAGCTCCTTCTCGATACGTTCCCGACGTCTTCTACCGCTACAAAAACGAATATGGCCTGGACGTGCAGCAGACCGCGAAGCCCTCGTTCCCGGTTGAGTACCTCTTGGTTAATGTACGTCAACTTCTGCCTTTGTGTCTTCGTACATGCTAAAGCAGAGCAGGTTACCCACGGCTTCCCTACCAACCCAAGTCCAGCCTTCATATCCACTGCGTTCCCTATCGAGAACAGACAAGGGATCGAAAATCAAGATATCTCGAAGGTCGTTTCCGAACTGTCTCGTTTGGGAGCGAACGCTGTCCTGTCGCCGCGTGATGCCCGCACGAACCCTGCGAAAGCTCAGCAGATCATCGCCTATCTCAGCGACTGGCATCTGCTTTGTTTCCTGGGAACTGTGGGAATCCTCCCACCGGAAGACATGCGCGTCATCGCAGCTGCTGTAACGGCGCCGAATCTCAAGTCGACTGAGGGCATGGAAGCGATCGCCAAGCGTGACGGCTGGCAAACACTTATGGCTATTGTTGGCACGCAGAGCCCTCCGGGTAAGTTTCTCCCTATTCTAGATTTCGACCGTTATCTGACACCCGTGATAGCTGCAGCGAGACCACCCCCGCAATCGTCAGCTGACGTCGGGATGGATGACGAGTTTGAGATACCTGAGGACTTCGACATGCCTCCGGATACCGCCCCTGCTGCAGAGGCTGTGACTGGCACGAAGACATGTCCTCATTGCACGTTCGATAACCCGGCCGACGCGACGGACTGCATGATTTGTGGACTGCCCATGGATTAGACATGTACCGTCCATCATGTTTCCGTCTCTCATTTTGTACTTATAGCCACCTACGCAATACAGTCGTACTGTTCTGGAGAGACGAAGCCCGCTTGAACTCACCACGCTTGCGCATGCTGTACATGAAGATGTGAACTACTGACAAATCCGTAGACCATCGCTCTGAGCAGTCACTTTCACCTGTGAAGAGGCGCGAATCACGGACGCCGTAGCTAAACGCTGGTGCCGCTCGTCACTCGTGGCAGCGATCGTTCTGGACCGTCTTGGCGCGGCCTGAAACCCTCTCCCACATATGTGCGGTCTATCACTATCAGGATACGCCGACCTTGCCGGATGGAGAGTGACATGTACGTGACGAGCGGAGGGACAATATGCTGTTTGTCAGCATCATCCAGGAAGGCACGCCTGACAACTCCTTGGGATATACGCTCACATACTGTTGTGATTCCTAATACAGGCGCCTAACTGGGAATTGCGCTGACAAAAGGGCGTATGTGTCGAGTTCGTCTGAGGAAACGTTCTGCCTTCTCAGCACTCCGCACGAAATGACTCGTTCGTGCAAGACATGGATGGCTTGGCCTCAATATCACTGTCCACCACCGAAAACTTCAGAGCCCACGCATATAAAATGTTCCTGTACTGAGCTTTCAACGTTCCAACAGACCTCTCAATCTCAATAGCGAAGCTCCTTTGACTCACAACCATGTCTTCTACCTCTGGTCTTTCTTCGTGCTGCATATCTGGTCACATCCATGACGGTATCCCCACCGGCGTTGTGGAGAAGATCGGTGGCCTCGATGTCTACGTTGCCAAGCCGGAGGATGGCAGCCAGAGCAAGACCATTCTCTTCATCACCGATGTGTTTGGCTTTGCAGTGCCTGTATGCTATTGCCACTCCTCATATCGGATTGCTGACGTGAAAATAGAACGCCCGGCTGCTGGCGGATGACTATGCCAGAGCTGGATTTTATGTGTATGTTCCCGACTTCCATCAAGGTACCGAATCTCCTTTCTACCATCGATATGATAACGGCTGACTGACTGCTGGCAGGTGACAGCTTTCCATCCAGCCTTTTGCAGAATGTCGCGCCTCTTGAGCCGGAGAAGCGCACCGGTCTACAGGCAGCATCCGACACCGAATACACGCTGTTGTACACCATCCCGTGGCTGGGCCAGCATAGTGATGCAGTAGTGAGGCCTTTGATGGACAAGTTCATCGAGCACATCCGCGCTGACTCGAGGACCGGTAAAATTGGGAGTTGTCGGGTTTTGCTGGGGTGGCAAGTACGCTCTAGACCTCAGTGCTGCGGGAACAATCGAGTGACTATACTTCAAGCCAAACTCCTCTTCTACTGCTGACTGTTGATAGCGTCGTGGTCTCTAACCACCCCTCCTTCACCACGGAGCCCGAGTTCCTCAACATCGCGAAGCCTACACAGATCAACGTCGGGACCAACGATATCGTGAGTGGCCCTTTTTGCAAGTTGCTGGGCGGCTGATGACAAGTATAGTTTCTATCGAATGCATTGATTGCTCAAATCAAGACGGACATGGCGCAGAAGACCCATGTCCCTTACGAGATGAACGTGTTCGAAGGCGCCGTTCATGGTTTCGCCAACCGAGGCGACTTGACCAATGCCAGACAGAAAGCGATCAAGGAAGAGGCATTTGTTTATGCCATCAGATGGCTCAACAAGTACCTTGCGTAGCCGAGTCGATGGGTACGGGATGGCGGCAGCTCATGTGTAGAGGCAGTTCGCGGGGAAGGGATGTACGCTCCAAAATTGAATTGAAGAGCTGGTAGTTGGTAACCATCGTTGTGCTGGTGAGATATCGTCTCGCAGGTAGCGGAACCATGAAGCCCCTGCTGGATTGTGTGTGGACTCGTGGGATACTAGGACCGACTCGTCTCAAGTGCAATGTTTGCTCGTTCCCATTACCCATACAAGTCAGAACCTCGCCTGGGCCTCAGCAGCCGGATTCATCCGCAGCTACGACATACATTGCCTTTGATCTCATCGTAAAGAGAACACAACGACAACAACCTGACAACGGTCATTGCTTGGCAGATAGACCGTTGGGGAAGATGAGAGTGCGTGGAAAGGAAAACGGGGCGTATCACGTCTAGTCACAGCATCTTCTAAGACGACGTGAAATGACCATGCGCCTCGATTAAGGAAGGATGTTTGGACGGGATCAAACGCAGAACCGCGGGAAGACCTGTCCAACTCCCGGGCGAGCAACCCTGCTCAGAACGTGCTGCCCGTTCTATTCATTCCCCAGCTCATCGTGCGACGCTCGACTCTCATCTGCGCGAACCTCTGCTATTCCTGGGCATTATCAGCCCATATTGTATTCCAACGTTGCGCCAAGACGGCGTTAACGAAGCAACTTGACTTCGGAACGCGACGCCGCAATATAAAGCCACGCGACTCTTTGTCAGCGCCCTATTGCTCTGGCGTCCCTCGATAGAAGCGCAGGACGTCCGACCCTGCATGTACTGTACAGAACCAGCGTTCGACCCTGTACATGTTCGGCGTTGGCCCGAAATCTGCTGTTCGCCACGGTATTCAGGGCTTGTACAGACTGGAGTCAGTCCTCGCAGTCCCTGCTGACGTACCGCCGCTCCAGGAACAGTGGTGCCTCCCCGCTCCCACCTGTCACTTCAACACAACTCCCAAGCCGCAGCAGACGCACGGTATGGACAGCGCGACCCCGACTGAGCGCTCACGTCGCGCATCCGCAACCTGATTGGCTGTCGCGGGACTAGGCCCGGCGATGTTACTAAAGCGCTCGCGGGGTGCGGCTCCTCCTAACCCTCATCCGCGCCCACCCTTAGAGGAGGATCGTCGACCATGAACGCAGCCTATAAGAGCGCTTTCCAGGATGGTTGCTACTCGCCAACTGTCTCTACTCCCTGCTCAGCACAATGATGTCTGCCGCACCGCGCCCCGCGACTCTGGGTGGGATACCCACGACGACAGTGGATGTCCCGATCTGCGCCGTCTTCCTCGCGTGCTACGTAGCTATGGCTGTTACCAACATGACTATCTACCGACGCAACCTCGCGCGGAAACGACGCTTTAAACCAAACCTGTTCATGTTCGGCTTCTGCATGTCCAGGATCGTCACCTGGTCTACACGGATCGCGTGGGCAGTACATCCAACGAATCAGAATCTGGCGATCGTCTCGAACGTGTTTGTAGCCGCGGGTGTAATCCTCCTGGTACGTGATTGCTTCCAGCTACTCTCGAACGGGAAACTGACCCGCTGCCAGTGGATCGTCAACCGAATATGCGCAACGCGATTGCTCGCAGAGTACCACCCCCGAATGTACCACGAGCTGCCCTTGAGCTTCTTCGTCACGCGCCTGCCGTACATCCTGGTACTGTGCTGCGTGCCCATGGGTATGCCTCCAACATCTCCTTCCCGATGAACGCGTCTTACATATCCCAGTGATCACCGCAATCGTGCAAGAGTTCTCCGACCCTGGCCAGCGTCTCCTTAGCATCGACGGGACAATCCTCAAAGTTGCGCTCGCTATCTTCCTCGCCTTCGCCGCATCGCCCATCCTCTCCCTCTTCTGGACATATGTAGTCCCGCACGAGAGGAGCAAGGACGAGATCCGCGCGATGCAGCGGCGGCTGGGCACGGGGCACACGCTTACGAAGGTCACCGTCATCGCTGTTGCGACGGCGCTGCTTGTTACGGAATTGGTACGCTTCCGCCTTTCTTCGAGTCATATAGCTCAGCAACTCATTACTCTGCAGAGCATTCGAGCCGCCACTATTCTGCAGCAGTTCCCATCGAACGCGGCACCTTGGTGCGTCCTTCCATGCGTCCAGCCGGCAATGGCTCACCATCTTCTCTACAGGTACTACAGCAAGGCCACCTTCTACGTGATCGTTCCCGTGTTCGAACTCACTGTGCTCGTCATGTTCGCCGCCGTGAGGGTGGACCGGCTGTTCTACCTCCATGCGAAGGACGAGGAGATTCCAGAGGACGAGGAGGCGGACAAGGCGGAGATAGCCTGAAGTACTCTCTAGACCTGGCCTTTCTGGGCTCTAGTGCTGCTGCTAGATGGGAATGCAACGTGATATCCATTCATGACATTTTAATTCATAACAAGCTTTGGTCTTGCGCTGTACCCATTAGAACAGCTGGTCATCCCCTCAAGGAGCCGTACAGTTGAAGTCCAACTACATCGCGGCTGGTCAGCCTCTCAGCATGCACACATTGAGAGCATCACTCACGGCAGCAGTGTTCGTAATGTTGGCGCAGAGGTACTCTGGAGCGCCAAACTTGGACGGGGCGGTCAAGTGCGTGCCGACAGCCGTGAAGTTCGTGCAGGGCCTGGTAGATGTCAGAGCGGTTCCAACCGGTACTCGTGTCACTTACTCGGAACACTCGAGCGTCACCACGGTTGCGTTCTCGGCTCCGCTCGACATACCGGTGACGTTGATGTAGTGCACGTCCGAGATCGTAACCTTGGAGGGGAACGCGAGGCAGGTTGCAGCTGGGGTGGAGTAACATTGGCTGATACCGATGTGAGCCGAACACAAGGAGGAGCGGAAGATCGAGCTTACTTCGTCGTGATGGGGAAATCGGTGTTGTTGACAAAGAAGTTCGAGTAGGTGACATCTGCATGACAGTCAGATCTAGTGCACTGGGGACGAGAGCAATTCACTCACTCTTGACAAAGCCCATCCCGCCGCCAGCCGTGCTGTTCGGGCTGGGATTACCGCCGAAAACCTTGATCCGAGCACCGTTCTGAGCGTTCAGCATGGTGATGTTGTTCACAAGGATGTTCTCAACGATGTCGGTTTCCTGCGTTGAACGTTAGTGGAGGATGTGGGAGATCTGTTGGGAAGCTTACACCAGCGTACTGGCCGAGCGAGCCGACGGAGATACCGTGGCTCCCGTTGCAGACCATGTTGTAGACCCAGGTGTCGGTCGTGTTCGGCTTGAAGGAGACGCAGTCGTCGCCGCTGATCGCAAAGATAAGCGCACAGGCAGGAGATCGTGTAGAGGACAACATACTTGGTGATATGGCAATCGTGGATGGTGACATGATCCCTTGGGACAAAGTCAGCTCGAATCGACGATGGATGTACAGGTTGCACTCACGAGCGATAGATATCCCATCCGTCCGTGTTGGACGCCGAATTCTTGGAATAGGACGCGCTGTGCATGGTGATGAAGGCTAGCGGGGTGTTAGCAGTCGTGATCCTTAATGGTCCCAGCCGATGCTTACAGTATTCAACAAACGAAGACTGGTAGACAAAGTTGTTCTGAACAGACATGAGACGCAGCCTCGCCAAGATCGAGCCATACGTACCCAGAAGGGCGAGTTCAGATAGGTGATATTGGTGACCAACACGTGCGTCGAGTTGAAGACGGTGAGGGGAACTGGACGGGCGAAGGTCGTCGACGAGCCACCGGCGGTACCAGTCGAGCCGATCGTCGTGAGTCCGTCGTACCATACCTGGCCGTTGCCGTCGATCGTTCCGCCGCCGTACTGTGAACATGAGAACTTTGCACCCACCTGACGAGACAGAGACGGCATACCAGCGTGACGTTGTTGCCTCCTAGGAGCCAAGCGGTTGTCCTGTGTTCAGGTTAGAAGCAGCATAGAGGGCAGCGGCGGATGCATACGCATTTTGATAGGTGAGGAAGATGGAGTTGGGGCTCCAGTAGGCGATGTCCGGAGTGTACTGGACTGTGCGGACAGTCAGCGGGAGCAGAAGAACCGCAAGACAGACCCGTACCGACACCGCTGAGCTCGATCGAGACGTTGTTCAGACCGGTCGTATTGAGCACGGTGTTGACGCTGTAGTACTTGTCGAGGACGATCTTGCCGTTCTGGCCGCACTGGGCGAAGGCGGACAAGATGCTTGGTCCATCGTCCCCGCCCTTGCCGACAGGAACGACGGTGCACGTGCTGTTGACCTTTACGACGGAAGCGGAGATGCCCAGCGGCAGCAACGCGAGCAGAAGAGGAAGGAGCGGCATGGCTGTTTGCGGTCTAGATCTGGCTCGAAAGGGGCACAGAGTGCCTTGAACAGGCGTACGCTCCGCATTCTTATAGCTTTGGGTACCTCAGAAGCCAGATGTTTGCGCTTCTAGCGAGCCGAATCGTCGAGATCCCCCAGAGAAGGCAAAACTCCAGAGAAACTCCAGGCCGGGGCCCCGTGTCCCACGCTGAGATGAGCTGTGTACGGCGTCTGTCCGCGAATCCGCACCATTCCTGGCCAATGACGAGCGGACATGGCGGTGGCGGCTGCTCGAATGGTCCGGGCCGCCCGGGCCGCCAGATCACTGCGTCAAGAGATGGCCATCGTCCATATGAAGCAAGCAGCACGTGAGGATTCGTGTACGAGAGTGAGAAGAGCACACCAATGAGAGACGTCATGAGTTGGCATTCTTGCGGGAGCTAATTACAGTCCGTATACCCGACTCGGCCTAATGCGGGTGCACATTGCACCGACTTATTGACTCCACCCGGAGAAGCTCACACCAGGTCTTCCCAGCCCTCGCGCATCTCGAAAGCATTGCGAATGCTGTTACCATCTTGCCCTTGGCTCTCCAGGTACGAAACGACGGTCATCGCGTTCTCTACGACAATCCTCAGCTGTGATCATTACTGCCGAATGAAGGGGTCGTACCGGTCCACCTCTCGGCGGCTTCGTGAGCCAGCACGGCACCGCGCCTCTTGTGCTCCACCTGGGCAGCATCACATTGCAGCAGGGCCGCCTTCTCGCGCTGAAGCTTGTCCTTCTCATGGCGGAGCTGGCGATACTGCTGCAAGGCCTTCGTGCGCTCTTCCTGTCGACGATCAGGCATTTCATATCAGCCCGAGTTGGATTACTGTCGGCTTACGCTGGCCGGGCGGGTCTGGCGTTCTTGTTCCATCAGTCCTTCGATCTCTTTGCCGCGAGCGGTCAGCCTGTCGATATCCTTCTTGACCTCGTCGATCTTGGCCATAAGCTACAGTCGGATGACACGAGTCGATCAGGGCTTGTCAGCGATAGGTCCGGTGGCGGAGGGAGAAACGACGTACCGCCGCGCCCTCCTGAGCAGGGAACGCCCAGTAGACTACGCGGCCAACGCCCAACACAATCAGCCCCGGGTCCGCCACACGAGCAGAGCAGCGCACAGTTCCCAGCCCCAATCTTGTCCATCTGCACAAGGTTGTCGTCCACCAGCTCCTGCAGCACTTCCTTGACGGACTGGGAGACTGCGCGGGTGCGGACTCAGGCGGGCGATGCTAGCCAAGCGCCGGAGGGCTCACCGATGCCCTTCATCTTCGGCCCGAGCTGCGCATATACGCCGTCAGCGAGCGCCTGGACCGCGCAACAAGGGGAACGGACCTTCTCGAGCTCCTTAAGCTGCATATATGCGCTTCGAAGTCAGCCGTCCGCCCTCTCAAACCAGGGGAAGGCAGAACAGACCTGGTAGAACTCCTTCTGTGCATGCGCGAGCGATCGACGGTCAGCAAGAGCAGCGAGGTAGGCGGCAGGAGCGGGAGGGGAGAGGAGGGGCGTACCGTCTCACGAAAGATCTCGAGCATCTTGCTCTTCTTCTCGTCTGCGGAGAGGCCGCGGGGTGCCTGGAAAGGGCTCGCGGTTCAGTACGGTGCTCCGACGGTGAGGCGTGAGGAGTGAGCGGGGAGCGGACCATGTTGATGATTGTGTTGGTTGGTTGTTGTTGCTTGAAGCACTAGTACCGGCGGTGAGGCAGAGTACTGGTGAGAGCGAGTGGTGGGGAGAGAGAGAGACGAACGCGTCTTTGCAGCGGCGAGTCGACGCGACTGGACGGGGTGGTGTAACGCGTGACCGCGGATTCTCGCAGCTTCGGATCGCTGTTCGGTTTCGCTGATCGGGCAGTCATTCGCTCGTCGAGCTGCAAGCCGCCCATGGTTGTACAGAGGACCGAGCGGTCCAAATTGCAATCAATCAGTCAATTACATGTATGCAAAGGATCCTATAGATCCGGTATCAAATGCGTCGTGCAAGGTGTTGCCCAGTCGAGCGTCACCAGCGAGCCAGTGTAAGAAAGCGCAGCCAGCCAACCAGAGATAAGAGCGTAAAAGCGTAAGAGGCAGGCGAGCGGGGAGATAGCCAAGGCAAAGAACCAGCGCAATCCAAAAAATACAGTGCAGCGCATCTAGATCCTCGCCCTGTTCCCTGTTCCCTCTTCCCGTTTCCCTCCATCCAAGGATGTCATTCCAGGACCCTCACGCGGCCGGGCCCAACCTGAACAAGCGCGCCCAGCCCAGTCCAGTCCAGCCCGGCCCAAACACGCTCAAGCCAACCTCGAATCCCTCGCAATCTTCTTCCTCAAGCTCTCCTCCCCCTTGACAGTGCTGCTGCTGCTGCTGCTCCCCCCGTCCTCGCTCATGCGCACGCTCGATCCTGGGCCTGAGCCGGAGCCGGAGCCCGAACCCGCTGCAGGCTCGCGCTCCTCGTCACTCTCCACGACCTCGAGCTCGACGCCGCGTGCCCAGAGGCCCGAGTCAGCGCGCGCGCGCGCCGTCCGCGCGCTCAGGGAGATCTCGGCCATGCGGCGTTCTGATAGTCTGTGGAGGGGGTCAGCGCAGCTCGCGCGGGGGCCGGGATGGGGGACGAGCGATCTCGGCCTGCCGAGTGGAAAGGAGATGGAGGTGGAGATGGAAATGGGAATGGGAATGGACGTACAGCCTGGGGAGCTCGCCGTTCGGCCCAAAGGGCGAGAACGCGCCCTTCTCGCTCCTCCTGATCCCCGCATACGCCGCCTTGCGCTCCTGCAGGATCGCCTCGGCCACACACGAGAAGCTCTCCGTCCTGGCCGGATCGCGCTTGGCGATCTCCGGGTCGTTGCGCAGCTTGCTGAGCTCGAGCAGCGCCCGCTTCCACTCGTCTTCCTCTGAGTTGAGGAACGGGCGAGGGAGTGGCGTGTACTTGGAGTCGGGCTGGGAGAGCTGCGCGTAGAAGGACCGCATCTCGTCGATCAGGATCGCGGCGAACTGCGGGATCCAGTGGAACTGGTCCGGCGCGTCGGGGAGGATCACCAGCTTCGCCCCGCCCGCCGCGTTGGTCAGGGCGGCGCGCAGGAGCTCGGCTTCCTCGGGCGTGCTCACGAGCGTCGTCGCGCCCTGCTTAGCCGTGAGCGGTGCACTGCCGCGCGGAAGAGAGGGACAACGTACGTTCATGATCAGGCACGGCGCGCGGATGAGCGACGTGTACTCGATGGGCAGGCGTTGGCGCTACAAACGTGTACTCCTATCAGCCCCGCGCTTAGCATATGAACAGCCCACACGCACCAGAAGGAACGGGCACGCCCAGTCATAGAAGCGCGACCCGTTCGCAGGGTAGTACTGCGTCTCCCAGTACTGCACCACCTCGTCGATCCTGGCTTCGGACAGGTACTGTGCAGGAAAAAGGAAAATGTTAGTCCGCTGTTGTGCGGTGCGGCGGGGACGGGGGGGCGGGATGGGATGGGAAGGGAGGAAGAGTGGGGGAGCAGTGCGCGGGATAGGACGGGGAAGGGAGGAAGATGGCAGGGCGCGGGATAGATGGATGGGACGGGAAGGGGAAGTGGAAGTGGAAATGGCAAGGGAACAAGACGCACCTCGCCGTACGCCAGCGGGTGGAACTCGTTCACGCAGTCCTCCATCGTCTCGAGATCCTTGGCAGTGAGGTACCTCTCCAGGAGCTCGTTCCAGCTCTCTTGGATCCAGTCGGGGCTGTGTTGCGGATGCGCGCGGGTTAGCGGAGCCCAACAGCTTAGCAACGGGGGAAGAGGGAGCGGGGAGGGGGGAGGAACGCGGTGGCAAGCTGAACGGCTTTAGGGAGACGACAGCGAAGAGGGGGCGAGAAAGGGGAGAGGGGGAAGCAGCACGCACGGATCGGGGTTGGCAATCGCCAGGAGCACGAGGCTCTTGACGCGGTGCGGCCAGAGGATCGCCATCCTCTTCGCGGCCGTGACGCTCAGCCCGCTGGCGGCGAGGACATGCGCACTGTCGATGCCGAGCGTGTCCATAGCCTTTACAAAGTCGACCGCGTCGGTCCACGAGTCCCTGGCCAGGAGCGGGGCGTTGCGCGTCTGCCCCACGCTGCGCGGGTCCAGGGAGATGAGCGTGTACTGCTCGGAGAGGGGCGAGCGGAAGAGCTCGGCCATGTCCCGGCTGTCGATCATCGTGCCCGGGAGGAGGAGCAGGACTTCGCGGTCGGGAGGCAGCGGGCGGGAGGGCGTGATCGCCCCGCCGTACTCCTCTTCGGGGGAGGCGGCGGTGATACAGGGACCAGAGGAAGGGGGGGAGGGGCCGGGGACGAAGGGCAGGTTGGTCCGGTAGAACATGTCCACGTCCTCGTTTGGGAGGCGGAGGAAGGGCATCGCGCTTGCTTGTTTGATGTCTGCGGGGGGTGGTCGTGGGTGGGTGGCAGGGAGGCAGGCGGTGCGCAGGGGGGTTGGCGGGCTGGGGATCCACTCGCGAGGGCAGCAGGCAGCAGGAGCAGGAGCAGGAGGAGCAGGAGCAGGCGCGGAAGGAGCACGAGGAGGAGGAGGGAAGAGAGCAGGCAGACGGGTGAGCCGCAGAGGCCCCGAAGGTGGATTATCAGGCTCTCCAGCCTGTCGCGGGTCTGTCCCATCACCGCACCTGCACCCGTCACCCGTCATCCGTCAGCCGTCAGCCGCCAGCCGTGGACGACCTGCGCGCCGTGTCGGCCCACCAGCAAGGGGCGCGTCTGTCCGTCCTCCCGTCTTTCCCGAGTCTCGCCCCCTGGCGCAGTGAGCGGGGACGGGACCGGGACCGGGGGACGGTGACATCAGCTGCAGGGGATCGGGTGCAGCTGGGGGCACGGCGTGTGGGCGTGTCTGGGCAGCAGGCAGGCAGGCAGAGTGGCTTGTCTCACCCGCCGCACGGCGCGTCCGTCCCCGGGCCTTCCTCCCATCGTCCCCCATCCCAGCCAGCCCAGTCCGCGCAGCCCCGGCCGTGGCCCCCGAGACGCCCTCCGTCCCGTCCGTCCGTCCGTCACAAGCGTGCGAGCGTGTGTGGGTGCGCGTGTGCAAGCGCTCGTCAGCCCGTCCTATCCAGTCCAGTCAGTTCAGAGCAGCAGCAGGGCGACGCGAGTGAGTGAGACACGGACCCTCCCTCCCTCCCTCCCTCCCTGCCTTCCGTCCTTCCGTCCTTGTGCAGCTGAGGGCGGTAGGGCGACAGGGCGACAGGGCGGCGCTGCGAATGTGGCGGATGGCGGTCGATGGGGACCGGTCCCTACTCCTTGACAGCATGACGCACAGGGCGCTAGCGTTGCGGGGTCCTGCTTCCTGCTGCGCGCGCTTGGCCTCGTCCGAATCCTATCACAGCACCGGCACCGGCACTGTATTAATATTGTATTGTATCGACTGTATCGACTGCCGACCCTATCTACCGTAGCGTATCGTCCGTATCGAATGCGAATGCGACTGCGATGAATGAACAAAGCCTTCGTTAGACAATCATTAATCGCACTGACTCCCCAAGGTCCCTGATCTCAACGCCTTCCGAGCCTCCCTTTCTCCCCGGCCCTCAGGATCCCTCACCTCCTCTCCCCTCCCCCTCCCTACCCGACCGAGCCCACGAAAAATAATCCTCATCCAGCTAGCAGAGGCTGGCAGACGCGGGCTGATCCGCACGAGGGAGGCGGCGCCCGCCCCCGCCAGCCCCGCCATGTGCCGGATGCACTAGGAGGCTGGCTGATCCTCGATCCCCCGCTCCCTACCTCGGCAATCCAATCCAATCCATCCAATCCATCCAATCCAATCCAATCCAATCCAATCCAGCGCCCGACCTGCATAGGGAGCCGGGCGAGGTCTCTCGATCCTTCCGTTTCTCCGTCTCTCCGTCTCGCCGCCTCGGTCCACGTCTGTCCACTACAGTAGTAGTAGTATCGTATCGTATCGCACCGTATCGTATCGTATCGTATCGTATCGTAGCACGGTCACGGGACCTTTCGGGTGTTGCTTGGCGCTGGAAGCTGAGATCTGGGCTCGGGGCTCTGGAAGTCCGGGCTGGGCTCGTTGTCAATCCGGATCCGCTGGGGGACCCTTGACTTCTGTACTACCTACTGCCCCTTGCAATAGACCTGGACCAACTCCGTTGGCCAGGAATACAATGCAATACAGAGCAGAGCAAGTCCAGTAGTGCAGTACTCGTTCCTTCCTCGTTCATGCCGCTGTCGTCATTCTTACGTAGACGGGAAAGGGAAGCGGATACATAGGGAAGGACGGAGGGGCACCGCGGCGGGACGCAGCGAGGGAGGGTACAAGGGAGGCTCACTGATTGAAGGAAAGGCGGTTGGCGTGTGCGCGTGTGTTGCACCAAGGAGGAACGCAGGCTCTGGCTCTGGGCTCCGACTTCTCCGTTCTCTCTGGTCCGTGCTGTACCGCCGTAACGAGCGAGGAATTAGATTGCGAGGCAAACGGGCTCGACGGCCATCTCGTAGAAGTACAACAGTTCCCTGGGTATCGCCCTTTCCCGTCTGCCCGCCTGTCTGCTTGTGGTATGTATAGGGATATCGATATCGATACGGCTGGGAATTGAAGACTTGGCCGGTGCCGAAAGCCGTCATAGTGTCATAGCGTAATACGGTGATAGGGCCCGGCTCGTTCGTTCGTTCGTTCGTTCGGTCATTCAGTCGTCCGTTCGCCCACACGCGCCAGCGACCACCTCTGATCGCCCGCACCCAACATGCATGCATTCGCCGGCCCGTACCTCAGATCCGGTTCCCACTCGGGATCCTCGCCTTTGCCTTCGCCCTGCCAAGCCCGATGCCCGGCAGCGGCTCCTTAACGCTGCCGACGCCGAGCTCCTGCTCGTCGTCCCTCTCGTAGCTGCCGTAGCTTCCGTACGCGAGGCCGAGCGGTGTCTGGCTCCTCCCATGCTGAGGCTGATGCTGAGGCTCGGGCTGGGGCTCGGGCTGGGCGCTCGCGGGCCGGCGGGCGTTGCCGACTGCTGAGCTGGAGGGGCGGCCGATGCGGCTTGCTGCGAGTGGGAGGGAGGTGGGGGACGGGGAGGGGATCGAGGACATGTCCAGCATCGCTGTGCTGCGCTCGAGGGCTGGGCCGGGGCCTTTTGGCAGGGCCGGGACGGGCGAGGCGGAGGACATGCTCGCGGGGCGGTAGGAGGACGCTGGGTTGCGTGCTGAGCCGGTTGTGGAGATAGCGCGCCGGACCGACTGGGAGCGGCCGAGCGTCGGCTTGCCCCCTACGAACGAGGCGGATGCGGAGGTATCGGCCTGTCCTGTCGTTGCCATTGGAATGAACGACGGCGTGGGCGGGCGCGCGAAGCGCTGCGTGTCCGAGGGCCGGATCGTGGCTGTCGACTCTGCGAGCTGGCTGAGGCGCGATGCGGGCCGGCGCGAGGGGGCGAACGACTGTGACGGCGGCCGCGGGCGCTCGCCGTCGCTGGGCATGCGTGTGGTGTACGATGTCGGGGGGCTCTGCACCTCTATCGAGCGGCGGCGGTCGAAGGAGCCTCGGCCGTATTCGGTCGACGACCGCGAGGCGCTGGAGATCGGGCGCGTGGGGACAGGTGTCGGCGGGCCGATCTTGACGAAGGACGAGGACGAGTCGGCGACGCTGCTCGTGTCGGAGAGGACGACCCAGCCGGGGCTGTTCTCGACCTCGGCCACGGCGGGCTCCTTCTTGCGTGAGAAGGCGCTGGACACGGCCCGGCGGGCGTTGAGCCGGTTCTCGAGCTGCCGGACTTTGTTGCGCATCTCGCCCATCATCTGCGTCGCGGCCGACCGCGTGCGCGGCAGCGGCAGGGGCACGACCGTCGCGGTCGAGGCCGTCGACTCGGCCAGCATGGACTTGCGCGGCGCGGGGATGCGGGAGGGCGAGTTCGAGAGCGTCGAGTTGCGAAACAGCTTGGTGTTCGCCAGCGGCGGGTACGGCTTGGGCGGAGGGGTGGGGCCGGGCGAGGAGGCGCCGCTGCTGATCACGGGCGACGCGGGAGGGGCCATCTTCCTCTTCTGTTGCACGGTGAGGTCGTCCAGGTGGAGCAGGGACTCGTCCTTCTCCCCTGGCAGGGACGGGGACGTCGCCGGCGAGGGCCCGAGGGACGACCGTGTCTCCAGCTGGCGGCGCAGCTCTTCCTCCCGGTCCCTCGAGACGGCGACTTCGAGGTTGACGTCTGGGCATGCTGTCAGCGGGCCCAACGGGCTGCAGCGAAGCGCGCGGCGCACCTCTGAGCTCGTCCCGGAGCCGCTGCATCTCCTCCTCCTGCGCGGCCTTGGACATGAGCTCATGCTCGAGCATGATCTTCTCCTCCGTCGCGCGGTTGAAGCGCTCCTCCATCTCGGCGAGGCTGCTCTGCGCATAGCGCTCGTTCCGCTCCAGGTCGTCGTTGCCCATCTCGAGCTCCCGCACCTGCGTCTTGTACTCGCTCGTCATCTTGCGCAGCGAGTCCAGCTCCCGCTGCAGCGAGCTCGTCGTCGTGTTGAACGTCGCTTGCAGCTTCATGAACTTTGCCTGCAACGCGAATGGCGAAGCGATGAGCACGCGCCCGACGCGACAGAGCACGCGACGGCCAGCGACGCACCTTCCACTCGTCCCTCTCGCCCTCGAGCCTGTCGGCCCTCTTCCTCTCCGCACCCAAGCTCTGCTCCGTCGCGGCGAGCTCATCCTGGAAGAGCTTCTCGAGGTCCGCGGCCTGCTCCTGCCACTCCCTCAGGTCCTCGGACGTGTCGTCCAGCGCCCGGGCCTTGTCGATGTACATTGTGCGCCACTCGTCGGCGGAGTGCGCCGAGAGGGGGTCGAACCTGCATGTCATACACGCACGTGAGGAGCGCCGCGCGGCCGGAAGAGCACAGCAGCACGCACGCAGCCACCTCGTCCTCGCCGCCTCCCATGCTTGGCGTGCCTCCGGGCAGCGGAGGGTGTGATGGGGCAGTGCCTCCCCACAGCGGAGGGCGGGATTGTCAGGCAGCAGAGGGCGTGATCGGCCAGTCCCTTCCTGCAGGTAGTTCCTCCTCCGTAGCGGTAGTTGGGCAGTCCTAGGACAATGCAGGCCGTCAGCCTCCTCTCCAGCGGCGCCTTGAGCGGCGGGTGCCGGCGGGGGCAGCGTACTGTACTGACCTGTACTGTACTGTGCGGTACTGGCAGCAGAGGCAGTCGGCAATTCCCCTCGAACTGGACTGGTCTGGACTGGTCTGGACGCTGGTGCTAGTGCTGAGAAGGGCGTAGCCGCTGTGCTGTGCTGTGCTGTGGTCGGGGTCGGGTCGGGTCGTAGCCGCTGTGCTGTGGTCGGCGTCGGCGGTGTGGGCTAGTGAGTCGTCGACGGCTCCTCTGACTGCGGGCTCGGGAGTGGCGCACTGCCACTGACAACGCGCCTGCCCGGGCACGTGATTATCGTGTCCCCTCCCGTCCGAGTCCCGCCGTGGACCACTGTACTGTACTGTACTGTACTGTACTGTGCAGTATGGTCGGACACTCCAGTGCAGTGCAGTCCAGTAGTGCCAGACTGTACTAGTCGCCCTCCGCCTGACCGGCACCGGTCGCATCATACATACAGTACCCGTCCATGCCCTTCCCTCAATTGCAGCCGACGCTCCCGCGGGCAGTCGCACTAGTACTCAGTCACTGATCTGGCAACTTATGCTCATCTTGGTATCCTGTTCCTCCCCGCGCCGTGCATCCCGCTCTGTCTCACTGTCTCTTCCAATGCGGAGTCTCTTGCCCACATGCCTGCCCGTCCGGCTCTCTATGTCTATCTATTGATCGTCCCGTACAGTACGTCTTTCCGGCCCACCTCCCCCCTCCGCGCAGTATCTGCACCCACGAGCCGAGTCTCCAACGCCTCACGCACCAGCGCCCCGCTCAGCCCAGCATCCCCCCCCCACGCCCTCTCATACTGCACGGCCGGATGCACGGCGACGCCCAGGGCGCGGGCAGCGTGGAGGGGCCAATCGACGTGCCTGAGGAGTTCCCGGGCGAGGAAGACCACGTCGGCCTTTCCGTCCTTCAGGACGTCCTCCGCCTGCTGCGGGTCCGTGATGAGCCCCACGGCGCCCACGAGCAGCCCGGGCACCGCGTGCTTGATGGCTGCGGCGAACGGGACCTGGTACCCCGGGCCGAGGGGGATCTGCTGCGCGGCCCAGTTGCCGCCCGCGGAGACGTCGACGAGGTCTATGCCGGCCTCCGCCAGCGCACGCGAGAGCACCGTGCTCTGCTCGATGCCCCAGGAGCGCCAGGCCCCGCTTTGCGGATCCTGCTCGGGCCCCGCAGCCCAGTCCGTAGCGGACAGGCGGAAGAAGAGCGGCTTCTCCGCCCCCCACACCTCGCGCACGCGCTTGGCTACCTCGAGCGGCAGGCGCAGGCGGTTGGACAGCGGCCCGCCGTACGCGTCGGTGCGGTGGTTTGAGAGGGGCGAGAGGAAGGAGGAGAGAAGGTAGCCGTGCGCCCCGTGGATCTCTATGAAGTCGACTGGGGGAGGGGTCAGCTGCGAGCAGGAGCAGGGGTGAGGGGTGGGTGTGGAGGAAGGAAAGGAAAGAGCATAAGCACAAGCAGGTGGTGCGATGTGCGATGTGCGGTGGTGGCCACTCGGAGATGAAATGAAATGAACAGAAGAAAAGGGAACGAGACGCACAGCCAACCCTCTTGCAGCGCTCGGTCGCCTCGGCGAACGCGTCCACGACGCGCTGGATGCCGTCCAGCGTGAGCGGTGTCGGCTTGGGGAACATGTCGCTGAAGGGGATGTCCGAGGGGCCGACGACTGCCGCAGCGTAAGTCGTCAGCACCAGCACCAGCACCAGCACGGCGAGCTCCTGGCCCAGGGAGACAGCAGGCAGCAAGGAGGGAAGACGCACCCTCGTCCGGCCACCCGCCCTCCTCCCTCTGCGCAACCTGGCTCACCGGCACCCCCTCCCCCGCATCCCTAGCCCGGCGCGCCCGCACCCAGGGCGCCGCCGTGCTCGCCTTCCTCCCCGCATGCGCGAGCTGCACGCCGACGACGCACCCCTGCGCATGGCAGAAGTCGACAATGCGCTTCAGCGGCGCAATCTGCGTGTCGGTCCAGAGCCCCGCGTCCTCCGGCGAGATGCGCCCCTCGGGGGAGACGGCGGTGGCCTCGAGCAGGATCGCGCCCGCACCGCGCGTCGCGAAGCCCTGCCGAGGGGGTGGGTGAGTCCTGTGGGTAGCGATACGAGGGAAGGGACGAGCGCACCCCGATATGAACGAGGTGCCAGTCGGTCGCATGGCCGCCGTCGCTCGAGTACTGGCACATCGGGGAGACCCATATGCGGTTCTTGAACGTGGTGGTGCGGACTGTGAGCGGCTGGAAGAGGGTCGGGAGGCGGGCGTTGCGCGGGTGGGTTGTCTTCCGTGGGCGCGCAATACAACCGACAGCACGACGCGGAGCGAGAGAGGTGAGTGCGGGTTAGGGTTAGGAGGGTCGGGAGGGGGCACGCACG
The DNA here is from genome assembly GCA_001632435.1 of Calocera cornea HHB12733. NCBI lineage: Eukaryota > Fungi > Basidiomycota > Dacrymycetes > Dacrymycetales > Dacrymycetaceae > Calocera > Calocera cornea. Next base: position 26,673 of record KV424054.1, read on the forward strand.
GCGGGGAAGGCGGCGCCGATGGCGGGGTCGTTGGCCGGGTAGAACTGGTCCGCGCCCGGCACCCGCTCGTTGCGGTACAGTTTGTTGGGAGCGCGGTCGCCCATGCTTGTGTGGCTGCTGCCGTCACTGCTCACTGCTCACTGGGTGGGCGTGGGGGTGGGGAGGGCCGCCCGGGCAGTTATAGCATCGCCGCGCGCGACCCGGGGCCCGCCGCTCACGTCATCGCAGGTCGAGTCACGGCGTTAATATAATAATATAATAATAACGTAAGCTATTCTTATTATTAATTAATGTTACCTAATCTTGAATGTTACCTAATCTTGGGGCGCAATGTTCATCACCTTTTCTGACATTTTGCCAAGTATTTGATAGTTGATAGTGCTCCATCATTTAATCCCAAGTAACCACCCAGAAAAGACCAACAGGTGCTGCCAGATCCATTTGCAATATGGTATCCTGATTCTTTGTCTGCTGTCATGCAGCCCCAAAGTAGTCAATAATTGATTGCGTTTCATTGTAACATTGCACAGAGAGACCCAGCCCCAAAGGGTCAGACCCTTGTATTAATAACGTTCAAGCGTGCTGTCCGTAGTAACGCCCACCGCCCGCCTGCAGCGCTCGGTCGCCGCTGCGAACTCAGCCACAACGCTCCGCACACCGTCCTTCGTCAGGACTCGGCAGCTCCCGGATATAACAATACTCATTCAACGGCATCCCCCGCATGGCACCGTACGCGCATGAAGCACCTCGTCAGAGTACACACTGGAATCCGCACCATCGTCCATCGTCCATCGTCCATCGTCCGGCCACCCACCGTCCTCCTTCGCAGCCATCGAACAGCATGGCGCACGGTGCACCCCGGATTGTGTACTGCACGGCATCAGCCAGCCAGTCGCGTACAGTCCCAGGCCCCGTTCTCAGTCGACGGGCACATCGGCGGAATGGCAGCCCAGATCCCGTTCTTGGACTGGACGGTGTGGGTTGCTCGCGGCTGGAAGAGGACGAGGAGGGCGGCGCGGGGAGAGGTCTCAGCAGGGATGCAGTGATAGGAGGAGAAGGGAGATACAGTACGTACGCGTACCTGCTGGAAGGGGGCTCTGCGGGGAGCGGCGTTCAGCTGATGGATAGACGGGTTCTGCCTAACGGCCGGGCACGCGGTCGTTATTGAGGCTTCTTTCTGACCGGAGCGTCTCCCATGTTGGTCGTGCACTGTTGAGCCAGTTGTGGTCCAGCTGGTCTGGGTGATAGTAGCAGCAGAATAAGTCGTGCTTTTCCTCCGTTCTTGAGAGCAGCATCATACGAGTGAGTACATCCGTGAGCAACTTGACTGCAGTGTACAGTGATGCCTCAGCGAGCACATTGCCGCAATCGTCCGACAGCGACTCGACGCATGTGAGGGGTTGCTGTGGGCCTTGATCCGATCCCGTGCAGCGCGGCCCGGCTTCATGCTTCCAGTTCTGTCGTCGGGATGCTCGTGCAGGGTTGAAGCTGTTGCCTGGTGAGCTGCCTCAGACCGGCCGGGAGAAGGTCGGGCCGACCCAGTCAAGATCCGAGACGGGAAGCCTTGCTGCGTCATTGCCGTCCTATGCAGAGCAGCTTCGACCCGTCCCGATCCGGATTCCTCATTCCGGGCGCTCTCATCCGCTCCTCCAGGCTGTGTACCACGCCGAGCTGGGATCCAAAGCTGCAGCGTAGCACGGTATGTTGGGGATCGGATGTTCCGGCCGTCCGACACTCACGCAAGGACGGAGCAAGCCGTTGCTCGCTCGTGTGCGTACAGTGTATACCCGCCGCTGCCAGGCTGCAGCCCGGCCCCGCTCTGGCCCGCCGCGGCTGCCCATGTCGCCCGGTGCACTCATACCGACCCGGCGTGCGGCGGCGGCATCCGTCCTTGAACCTCATGCGCCGACCGCCGCCCGCTGGGTCCACTACCGAGTCGGAAGCCCGGACCAGCGTCCAGGACGTCCGAGTCGGCTCGGAGTCCGGACCGCGAGTGGCGGCTGGGCGGCAAGCTGATAGGCCTCAGAAGGCGTCCCCGGGTGTGTGTGCTTGCAGTCACTGGTGGATGACTCGTTGGGCGGCGCACACGATCGGCGGGGTTGGGGCCGTGCGCACGTGATTGACGCGGTGTTGGCGGTGCGGCTGAGGCTGAGGGCGAGGGCAACTCGACTGTGCCGCTGTGCCGCTGTGTGGGCGACTGTCGACGTCGGCGTTGACTGTCGACTGGACGACTGTATAGCTGTATACCCGATCACAGCCCGACCTGTGAGCTAGGACTAGACGGGCCTGGCGTGCTGCTGCTCATGACGAACCGGGCACCGACTCCCCACATCGACACGAATCCACGACTATCGATGCACAAACGACCCGTGCCCGGCGCGCACCATTCTAAGTTCCCGCTCAACGACCCGCCCGGCCCATCGGCGCTGCTTTCCCCGCCGGGCGCCCCGCCACCTGCACCATGGACGGCTAACCCCACGCCGTCTCCCGCAGAGCACCCGCGCGCGCAACAAAGCCCTGCCAACCTCTTCCATCCCCTCCCGGCTCCCTAACGCTCAAGAACCGCGTATGGGTATCGCGGATGTGCCAGTCCTCAAGCGAGCACAGGCATGCGACGCACTGGCATTTCGTGCATATTGGGGCGCCTCATCCCCTCCCTGCTCTGCCTGCGCTTGCCTCTCAGCGTTGCTGCGTTGCTGCACCGCCCACGCCTGTTACAGGGCTTCGCACCGCGCGGCGCCGGTGCGCTCATAGTGGAAGCGATGTCGGTCAGGCCGAACGGGCGCGAGTGCACCGGGCTCTGGCAGGAGAGCCAGACCCCCTCTCAAACACATCGTGGACTTTGGGCGTGCCCAGGACGCCAGGGCGGGTCATCGGCCTGCAGCTCGCGCGCGCGGGGAGCAAGGCAAGCCGCGCGCGGCGTCGGTGCAGGACACCGACGGGCGGAACAGGGAGCTGCCCAAGGAGCTGGTGAGGGTTGCGAGTGTGGACGAGGGCGGTGGCCCCAGGATGGTCAGTCCCGCTACTGCATCCCGTCTGCTCCCTTCACTGTGGCACGCCCCGCTCCTCTCGGCGTTGCAGTACCACGCTGTGCGCAGTCGTAGGCGGTAGGCCCATCGGCTAGGACCTGGGCTTCCAACAGCCCCCAGAGCTCACCCAGGGGGCCAGGCCGGGTGGTGCAGGCGTTGGTAGCTGCTGCCGAGCGGCCGAGCGCGCGGGGTGCGCGTCCTTCCCTTGCTTGCTGCCACAGCCGGCGTACCCCGCTGACCTGCGGGTTCTCGTGCAGTCGACTTCGTCGAGATCCTCGGCGCACACGCCCGCCTGCTCTCCCCGCTCTCGACACCGCCCAGCCTAGACCCGTGGCAGCGCGCACCCCAACCGGGTGGCTGCCTGTACAAGTGAAGTAACGCCGCCTGGCAAGCACAGGCCCTCTTCTTCCGCGCCTCCACCTCCGACCGGCCGCGGGCCGGAGCAGGAGCAGGAGCAGGACCCCGCCCCGGGCGCGTGGCTGCATTGGGGTCGCGATCGAGCAGGCTCCTGTGCTCGCGTTGACCTGCTCTGCGCGCTGCCCGCCGTGTCCAGGGCGGGCGGGCGACTGGCTGCAGGCTCGCGCCAAGTCCACGCCGGGGTCCAAGTGCCCTTCTCCTTCTGCGCGCACATCAAGCGCACGCGCCGTCCGCTCGTCATGGCCAGCGCAGGCGGACTGCGGACGGGATGTTCGGGCCAGTGGGAAGCGAGTTGCGCAGGCACGGCGAGTGGATTGGCCGCTGTACGCGCCGGCGAGTGGGCGTGCCCGGCCACCCGCTGCAGTACGGTAGGGCGTGGGGTGGCCAGCGGCCAGCGGCCAGCGGGCAGGGGACAATACGATCTATGCGCTCCGTTTTCTACCCAGGGCGGCCGGGCCTCGGGCAGCCCGTCTCCGCCCCTCGCGAGTCGGGTAGGGGTACTGTCGCTGTAGCCGTACGACCAGCCCACAGCGCGCTACCGACGTGCGCACCGGTACTGCGTACTGCGTACTGCATACCGCGTGCCCGTGGTCCTGGCTCGCCTCGCGCGTGCACACCATGAGCGCGAGAGCGGTGGCTCGCCCATCCCGGGGTACAGGTACAGGTACAGTATGTATGTATGTGCGGGCCCGGGCGAGTCTGGGGCCATCTCCCGCTCCGGCGCAACAGCTTGCTCGGCCCGTCCGCCCGGTGCTCGGTGCCCGGTGCTCAGTGGACCGCTGTCCCAACCCCCGGTGCGCACTGCAGATGGATTGAAGACCAGTACTGCCAGGCCGAAGCCGTTCATCGCCAGCCGAAGACCGGATCCGTCACGTGCCGCGTGAGATTACGGAGATGGCCCCCATCGGGTCGCATTCATTCCACGCTTGTCTCGCCTCTCGCGGTTGCATCCCCGGCCCCGGCCCCGGCCCTGGCCCCGGACTGTACATCCCCGCCCCGCCTCGCCGCCCACGCCGGCAGTTCTCCCAGAGCATGCACATGCACAGCGACGTACTGCACGTACTGCGATACCGCACCGAACCGCACCAGCGGGGACGGGCTGCTGTCCACCCCCGCCCGCATCGCGCAATGTCGCACCATGATGGCGCACTGGCGCACTGGAAGTGTACGGCGACGCTCCCTATCTGGCCCGGGTGCAGGCTGCATATACAGAACAGCTGGGGCTACACGCTCCACGGCATGAACGATCTGCACTGTACGGCACGGTACGGCGAGACGGGCAGGGCTGCAGGCCAACGCAGGCCGCACACGCCGTCCCCTCCCATCTCTCCTCGCAGCGCCTTCTCCCGCGCCTGCTCCCCGTGCTCGGCGGGCGCAGCGGGCTCTACAACCTTCTGTCGCCCTTGGACGCTCGACTTTCAGGCTCTACGACTCAGGCTCTACGACTCAGGCTCAAGCTCAGGCTCAGGCTCAAGACCAGGATCAGGGGGCTCAGGGCTGCTTGATTGGTCAGTACGTGTCGCTGGTCGCGGCTGACCGAGCGCACTCCCTCTGTACTGTATATACAGTAGCGGTGAGCCGTGCTACGTGCTACATGCCCCTGCCCCTGCCCGCTGTCCCCTCCCCTCCCCGTCTCCCCCGAACCGCATCCCCCCCCCCCCCCCCCCCCCCCCCCCCCCCCCCCCCCCCCCCCCCCCCCCCCCCCCCCCCCCCCCCCCCCCCCCCCCCCCCCCCCCACGCCCGTCCCAACGCCGCACGCCGTCCCCGCGCTCCTCTCCTTCCTCTCCCCGGCCCTCAAGGCGAAGCCCTACACCAAGTCGACGTCTGGCGAGACGAACGTGATCAGCGAGGAGCGTACGGTGCCCGTCACGGACCTGCGCTCGCTGCCCGAGAGCGACCTGCAGGCGTTCACGACGGACACGAGCGGGTTCCAGTGGGTCAAACACGAGAGCAAGTTGAGTGGCGACGAGCTGCTCGACGAGGAGAGCATCAAGCGCGTTTACTACCCCGAGGTGGACGCGTGAGTGCGCATGCCACCCTCGCCAGCGCCCTCCCTGACACAACCGCAGCTTCCTCAAGTCCCGCCTCGGCGCCAAGCGCACCTTCATCTTCGACCACACGACGCGCCGCGCCCCTCCGCGCGGGGAGAAAGTCGACTTCGGGCGCGACCCGAACGCGCGCGGGCCCGTCCACCGCGCCCACGTCGACCAGTCCCGCAGCGCGGGCGCGGAGCGCGTCTTCGTACACATGGGCGAGGAGGCCGAGCGCCTCAGCAGGGGCAGGGTCCAGATCGTCAATGTTTGGAGGCCGATAAGGGGCCCGGTGAGTGCGCGCTTTTGCTGCTGCTGCTGCTGCTGCCCGGGCGGGCGTGGACATGGCTGATCGGAGGGTGGGACTTGTGCGCGCAGGTCACGGACTGGCCCCTCGCCGTCGCCGATTACAGGAGCGTCGACCCCGAGACGGACCTGCAGTGAGCACTCCTCCCCCCCGTCTCCCTCCGCGGAGCGGCATCCCCAACCCCCGGAGCAGCAGCAGCTGACGCCCCACCCCTCCCCCGCAGGCCAACAGACCTCATCTACCCGCACCGCGTGGGGGAGACGCTCTCGGTGCGGTACAGCCCGCGCCAGCGGTGGTACTACATCTCCGAGCAGCAGCCGGAGGACGTCCTCCTGCTCAAGTGCTACGAGTCCGAGTCCGAGTCCGAGTCCGACTCCCTGTCCGACACGCCGGGCGCAGACGGGGTGCAGAAGGGCAGGGCGCTGCTCACCCCGCACACGGCCTTCTGGAACCCGGAGAGCGGGGGGAGGGAGGGCGAGCCCAGGCAGAGCATAGAGGTCAGGGCGCTGGTGTTTTATTCGGATTAGGCGGCGGGGAGGTGCCGGCAAGTAGGGCTGGGCAGAGTCGCCGGCAAACGCAGCGCAGTGGGCTGGATGGGCCGCGATTGGTGCTTCACACAAGTCAGACGCGGGAAGCGCAGGAGCTGGATCATGTGCGCTGTACACCATGGAACGTATAACGTATACGGTAGCGTCAGACCGCCTGCTCACGTAGGAGCGCGTCAGTGCACACCAGAAAACGTACAGTACAGTGCCCTACGATGCGTCGCAGTGTGCTCCATTCGTCCGCGCTCGTCCGCGCGGCCGTCCGAGTCAAACACCCGTAACACGCACACTCACACGCACATGCACATGCACACGCGCCCGCGCCCGATCTGGCACCCCACCCCAACACATCCCAACTTCCAGCAGTCATCACCACTATCGTTGGTCCGCATGGCCCGCCCCGGCCGAGCCCGACAGTCCACCCAGGCTTCTCCAGGCTCCGGAAGACGGTGCAAGGGCAGACTGGCAGCTGTCAACTGAACAACTATGACGCCATTCTAGCACCACCTCGTCTGCGGTGCTTCGTGAATAATGACATTCTTCTCCCTGGCAACTTGCTGACTGAGCGTGCCAGTGCTAACGTACAGTATAAAGCGGCTGGCCCATCCCCGCCAGCGATTGGCGATCCGCGCCCGTTGCACTCTTCTTGTTTCCAGCTTGAATTCCAGTCCCTCGTACCTTCCAGACAGAACAAAGAAACAAGCAACACGATGCCGGTCGCGACGCCCCAGACGCTCAGCGCGGACATCCCCTTCCTCTCCCCCGCGCTCAAGGAGAAGCCCTACCGGTACACCACCACCGCCGCCACGAACATCATCACCGAGGAGCACGCGGTGCAGCTCACGGACTTGCGCTCGCTGCCCGAGAGCAAGCTCGGGGGGTTCACGACGGACACGAGCGGGTTCCAGTGGGTCAAGCATCAGAGCAAGCTGAGCGGCGACGAGCTGTTCGACGAGGACAAGATCAGGAATGAATATTATCCGGAGGTCGATGCGTACGTAAACCCGTCAGAGGCAGCCCCCTGTGTAAGATGTTGAACCTGGGCCAGATTCCTCAAGAGCTTCCTCGGTGCAAAGCGCACTTTCATCTTCGACCACACAACGCGCCGCGCCCCTCCTCCCGGTCAGAAGCCCGTCCAGACGCGCGACCCCGCGAACAGGACGACGACGCCGGGTGCGCATGTAGACCAGACGCCCAAGGCCGGCGCGGCGCGCGTGTTCTACCACCTGCCTGAGGAGGCGGAGCGCCTGAGCAAGGGCAGGGTGCAGATCATCAATTTCTGGAGGCCGATTCGCGGGCCGGTGAGTTGGGCTGGGCCGAGGAGCGAGGAAGACGCTGATGACCATGTGTATTGCAGGTTCGGGACTACCCCCTGGCTGTTGCCGACTATCGCAGCACCAACCCTGAGACGGACCTCCAGTGAGTACAGGCGTATGCGTCGTGGCGACGGGGCGCTGAGCGGTGACAGGGCCAACGACCTGATTTACCCAGACCGCACCGGGGAGACGTACTCCGTGAGATACGGCGACCACCAGAAGTGGTATTATATCAAGGACCAGCAGCCGGACGATGTGCTGCTCCTCAAGTGCTACGAGTCCGAGGTCGTCCCCGGGCGCGCGCTGCTGACGCCGCACACCGCGTTCTACAACCCGGAGAGCGAGAAGCAAGAGTTCGAGCCGAGGCAGAGCATCGAGGTCCGTGTACTGGTGTTTTATACTGACTGAGGTAGCTGTTGTACGATGGATGGATGTGTTGTAAACTTGAACAAAAGCATGGTCGGTGTTGTGTAGTCGTCCGTGTGATACACCGGCCCATATCGATGTTTGATGAGCACGCCAGTTGTCGCGCGCTTGCGAGCTGGCCGCCGGTCTCGCTCCGCGCACTACCGTCCGCGACCAAAGACGCACATCTTGATGACCCGCGTGTCGCAGAATAGCATCCAGAACCGGAGTAGTACGTCGAGGCACGTGGGGGCGAGACGCTCGTTCGGGACATCAGCGGGCGCGCTTGCTACTTGATACCTTCGGACGCCGATCACCGAAGAAGATCTTGCGAGCGAGAGAGAGAAGCGGGCAGATATCCGATTTCTTGGGGCTGAGGTTCGGGAGATTGACGACCTCGACACCGATCAGCGACAAAGATCTGGCGAGCGAGCGAGAGAAGCGGGCAGCTACCGTATCCGGCTTCTGAATTTTCTGGCTGATGCTTCCAAGCAGTCATGGCCCCTCGAGCCCCGTGCACATAGCCAGCGTGACACGGTAGGACCCGGATTGGGCGCCGTGGAGCCGGCAGGCGGGAGTTACAGTAGCGAGTGTGAACTCGGTCCGCCTTGAGCCGCACTGCTGTCCGAGAGCGTATACGGCTATCGGCTCTAGCGAGAATGAGGGATGTCAGATGTACGGCGGGGCGTTGGAAGGTCGAGGGAAGATCTTGTCGGCGTTCTGTATACATTCGTGCGTGTCAGGCGGTGGCCGTACGTCCCGGTGGTTGACGAGCACGCCAATTGTCGCGGGCTGGAGCGAAGGCCGGCGCTAGGGATGCCGAAGTCCGGTCCTGGTTCGGGTCGGTCCAGGACCATTTGAGATTTCAGCACAAAGGTCGTTCTGGTCCAGTTCGAGTTCTGGTTCAACTTTGAACTGGTTCAGAACCAGTTCTGAACTGGTTCCAATACATTGGGCCCTGTATCTAATCGTCTGACAAAAGTGTAATGAGATCCTCCGGTAAATCTTGTTGCCATATCTCCGCAACTGCTTCTTGCACCCGGGCTGTATGATATGCAGCCTGCTCTGCCTTTGTCAACCCTGTCATCTGCTCCTTTCGATACCCAGCCTTTAGAAACTGCAGTGCTTCAAATCGGGTTGATGATAGGCGATTTCGAGTCTTTGTGTCTGTGTTGGAAGCACTGCTCCAGACGCGTTCAACAGCAGTTGCTGACCCTTGGATTGCCATGTAGTCCATTGCCATTTGTGCAAGGCCCGGGTAGTCAGATCTGCATGCATGCCAGTATGCCAGAACATCTGGTCCACCAGCATGTGGATGCCGAGTTGGTAGCTCTCATAGGTACACAAGATACTCCGGAGCAGTGTTTGTTGAGTCAAATGGACCCCAAAGGTCATCTTCAACACCAGTTATGGTAGGCTCGGTCTGTGTTGGAGTAACTTGATAGAAGCGCTTGAATGTAGCTATGAAGGTGTTCTGAGCTTTTTGGGCAAGTGTGTACTGCAGATTGCTTGGTGACTTTGCGGTCCACCACTCCTCGTCGTCCTCGTCGTACGGGTGATCGAAATAGTTGGTTGGGGCTCGGGTCACAGATTGCGGCGGTGGGGCAGTGGAACCAGGAGTGGTGGTAGCAGACGAACGGTCTTGCAGAATCTGCACAGGCTAGTCGGGCATTGTTATCAGCACAAGGACACGATGTAATGGGAGACATTGGAACGTACGTCTTCAGCCGTGGGTGAGTGTGGTGGCGCGGCTGCTCGCGGCTCATTGGCTGTATGGTGCAGCTTGGGCGGGTAAACCAACAGAGCCTTTGAGAAGTTGTACGTCATCAATTGTTTAAAGAGGGGGCGGCAGCTTATAGGAAATGATTCGCCTATGTATGCTCTCGTCGGGGGAGAGAGGCGGGCAAGAGGAAGACGCAGGACACAAGACGTAAAGGCGCGCGTACGCACGCGGGTCGATGGAGTGAGTCACCGCCACAGGATGCATCGCGCCGCGAAGCGTGTGCGGGACACATTCGGTGCGCCCCTCACCAAGTTCTCACCAACCATCTTGGTCTGCACACAAGAATGGCTGACCAGACTCTGCTTCATGTCTTCCGATTGCTAGCTGTTTGGAACAGGGTGCCTGGTGGCCCAGCCAGGGACACTACTGTACCCACGCAGATTATAGTCATGCCGAAGCAAAGGGCTTTCTTGCGGATCGGCGGCGGTGTCACGACCCACTCCATGCCGGAGGGCGCCATGCCTCAATTCGTCTTCCTGCCCAGTTATCCAGGAATCAACTTAGCTACCCTCGATGTTATCCAGTCAACATCAGAGCCTCTGGCGACCGAGGACGGCTCCCCGAGCTTCCTTATTGGGAAGCATGGCGCATCGGACGCAGTTTGCCTGATACGCGGCACACATATCGCGCCTGAGTTCCTAGACGTCCCGCTCCTTCCGAATACGATACCTCTCAAAGATGGCAATCACATGCGTATCACTATCTCCAACGGATTCCTTGAGATCGAGTGGGTAGAGCACTGGCAGTCAGAGGATTCAACCCAGTTGAAGCAACAGCAATCTTCCTTCACCTACACGTCATACCTCCAAGCGTGCAAGGATGTGGTCTGGAATAGATGCACACTCTTCCTGGCCGGCGGGACTGCAATCTCACTCTTGGCCGCCCTCATCTTCGACTGGATGCGCAGACAGGCTCGTTCAAACAGCGGATACACTCTCGCGACGGCTCCGGAGTGTGTGCCTCTCGAGTTGATACCGCAGGTACCCTGTGCGCCGTCATATCTACTCGCATACGTTCTCCCGGAAGACTTGTAAGATTCCCCTGCCGAAGGTCAGGATATCGTTCTTTACATTGTGCATGATTGCTCATACGCTGGACTTAGGGATGATGTCTCGCTCTATCGCACTATGGTGGAAGGAGAAAGGGGCAAGGGGCAATAGGGGTTGAGGTACGAGACAATCTCGTCGGCGGCTGACACAGCGTAAGCACCATCCCCTGCACGTGGCGCCGCGAGGCTAATTGGCAATCTCCCAGGTGCGCACCCGGCGCCGGGATGTTAGCCGAAGGATACGTGTATACCCTCTAGTAATGCCGTAGAAGATGTCATAAGAATACTCAATTCACAACGATGGCTTCGTAACATATGCCATGAAACTGACCCGCACCCTTGCGCGCGGAGTCCTCTGCCCCTTCAGTTGGCCCCAAACACCTCCTTCTGTATGCTATTTTTACCGTCCTCGCTGTCAGATCCACCGCGTGTCAAGGGCCGATCAGCCAAGGCGATGAAGGCGGGCTTGGCCCTGCTGTGCGGGATTCGAGCCGAGGTTGGCCTCGCTCTTTTCCAACAAAGGTCATCGAGGGTAGCCTTTGTCAGGTTGTGTTTTCGCATAGCATAGAGGGCTGTAGATAGTAATAGCACAGTTGACCTTTATGATGCTTTGTTGGGCTCGCGGGGATGACCTTAGCTTGGCTGCGTTTGCAGCACAGGCAAGTAAAGACGCCGCCGCATCGCGCATGTCAGATCAGCATTACCCTTTGGGGTAATGTTGAGGTGCTGGCCTATCGACCAGCACCTTTCACATTATGGTAATGTGGTGGTACTGGCCGAGGCCAAGTACCATGTTCATTAACGCAACACAATCCCTTACACTTTACAGGGCTGATTCCACCTCCTACCCCTCCTTGCTCGCCTTCTCGCCCTCCTCAGCCTGCCAGAGCCTTCAGGGCAGAGCCCGCAAACAAACCGCCTGTACAGGCAGTCAGTCTGACTCAAATGACTCAGATTAGAGACTTACCAAGTCCGGCCGACACCTTCAGGACCTCCATCCCGTCCTCCTTGACCCACTTCTTCGCCGCCGCCGCCATCGCCTTGGACATCTCAGAAGTCGCCGACTTCAGCTCCTTGCGCTGCAAGTGATTGAGGTCGCGGGTGTCCTCGATTGCCTTGAAGAAGGACTTCTTCTCCTTCATCGCCTTGACGTACTCGCCACGGCCCTTGGCGATGCCGTTCTTGAGGGCATTTTGGGCCTTCTCCTCGAGACGGCCCTGCCTGCTAGCAAGGACGCGCGCCTTCTCCTCAGCCTGGTTCTCCGCCTTCTCCTTGGTGCCGATCACACGGCCGATGATGTCGCGGCGCTGGTACTCGAGTGCCATGTCCTCCTCGCTCGCCTCAGCGTACACGAAGGATGCCTTGACACGGCGGCGCAGCTGGGCGAGGGAGAAGAGCAAGAGCTTGCCGGTGTTCCAGTGGTCCCCCGGATCCTCGGGGAATGGTGTGCCATCGTCGTTGGCGGCGGCGGGGGGGCAGACGGTCTTGCCCTCGGGCTTGATGGGGACCTGGAGGACAGTCAGCAAGGAATATTGAGGTGCTGGCCATACGACCAGCACCCTCCACATTAGATAATGTGGTGGTTCTGGCCGATACGACCAGCACCAACATATTACACGTGCTCAAGGTCGTTATATGCGAAACCAAGGAAGGTGTACTCACCTTGGCGGCCGGCCCCTTCTCCTCCTGCGCCCCCTTGCCCTGCCGATCGCTCACCAGCACGGCAATGAGCTCGTTGAAGCTCACGCCCGTGCAGCGAAGGACGCCGAGCGCCTCCCTGAGGTTCTGGGCCGGGTGATATGAGTTTACATGTACCTCTAATGGATTTGTGTGGTAGTCAAGCTAGTCATAACCAATGATACTTAGTCGTACCTAATCATAATTAGTCGTAACAAATAGTTCGTCGTAAAGAATCGTTTGTCGTACCCAATAATAATTAGTTGTACCCAGTGGTAGTTAGTCGTGCCCAGCGATAGTTAGTCGTACCCAGTGATAATTAGTTGTTAGCTAGGTGGGTGCTGAATTAGGGAGCAAAGTTGCATTACAATACTGGGAACTACGCTACAATACTGGCTACCTCGTCTGGACAAGCAGCGACCTTTCCTGATTATGGCGCCGTCCCCTGCTTGAAATCCAAAAACACTAGGAAAGCCCTTGGTATATGACAGGTGAGACGCAGTGTACCCAGCGCCTGTTGTCCGCAATGCATGCTATGGGGCAATTCCTGTCTGACGTCTGGAACCCGTCTTCCACACGCCAGTCCCGTTGAGCAATTAGCTCGAAGCCTCTTGCGACGTGTGATGCACTTGCATAGGACGGTTTGAAGCTGCGCGGAGTTCCCATAGCTGCAGCAGAATCAAAGTGCTGCAGACAGAGCCTGGCTTCCAGAAAAGCATCTGCTGTGCCACTGCGCGGCGATGCCAGACCCAAGATGAGACGACCGTGATCGCTTCCACGCCGGCTTGGCTCACAAGCAATCAGATGAAAGAGACAAATAACGGGACCGAAAAGATGCATTCCGCCTGACAAGAGTTTTATCTGATATGATGGTGGCATACAGTCCTGAAGGTGAAATATATCTGTCCTAGCGTATGGTGCAGAGGAATCCGTGATCCCTCTAGAATTTCGGGCTTGCTCTGAACCTCAACCTGGTCAACGTGTTTCATAGGTGCTTTGGAGTGCCGTCAAACCTAGGCACAAAATAAGTCAGGAGAACGTCACAAGTATGGAAGATCGACTGACGCACACGAGCCCCGGTCTTGCAGCACCGCAGCCGCAGTCATGTTAAGCTGACGTCAACACTAAAGCCAGTTGCGAAGATGGGCTTGGGTCACGCGAAGGCGTTGAAGGTCTCGTGGACACTCCGGGCAGCTTCTCCAATTGCAGCACACTTCCCGCCATTTCCGGACACATCAGGCCGTAGATTCCGGCCGGCACCTTTGTTTGCAGTGTATCAATGTACTTTTGTCGGCTAGCGAGCTCATGGTGAAGCTGGAAGTTACGATCGCGCTCAAGATGCTTGGTTCGGGTTGCCGGGGCATTGCCTTATATTCTTTGACGATCATCATGCGCAGCTCACACCGCTGAATCGACCGTTCCTTCGGGGTTCCAAATGTCTCCAGCAGCGGAAAGTGGTCGATGGGTATGACACACCACTCTATGATGCGGGGCAGGCCCTTGACTACACCGGCTCGCATCCCCTTTCGTACGAACTCCCATTTGTATTCGCGCGTAATCGGCGGGAGACCCATCTTGACACAGAGAGCGGGTGCGTCGGGAGGTAGTTCACCTTTGATAGTGCAACCGTGCACAACTGTGCCGGTGCCAAAAAGAGAATGCTTCTTTCGACCGTCGTCCCGGAGATGCACACACACAGAGTTCGGCGTGATCGGCATGTGCTCGAAGGCGTCATCCAAGACGTTCCACTGCGTGGCAGCGCGTCGTGATGCGCCTCTCTCCAAGTTGGTACGAGATGCGTGCCCTGTGCCCTGTGCCCTGACGCGCGTGGGAGGCAAATATGCACCCTACCTACCTAAAATAGTAATTCTGGACTCTAGGCTATGGGCTTGCGCCCATAGCCTTGCCTGGTCTTGTGTTCTTCAAATTATTTTAGATACTATTATCAACCTAACCCTAACCCACCCCCAACCGTAACCTTAACCCATGCCCAACCCTAACCTCGCCTTGCTCGCTTATTCTAACTAGTACCCTAACACTGCCTGCTAATCCAGTAGGCAGAAGGGTATCCTGAAGCAGTGTTCCGTGTTCGCAAAAATCTCCTTTTTTGGCACTGCGGAGGTACATTGCCTCCGATGCGCGGGAGGGCACAGGGCACAGGGCACGCATCTCGTCGTCGTAACTCCCTCTCTCCTCCCGACCATCACCACCACTATACAAAAACACTGCACGTACCAAATCTCCTAATCATGCTCGAGAACTCGATTCAACATCTCATGGCGTATGCCCAAACTTGTTTCCTCTCAGACGCGCTCTCGCTCACCGCGAAGTTGCTGCGTGCTATCGGCATCATCGAGGTGGGCAAGGAATCACCGTCGGCCATCCTTGGCTACTACGGCCTCCTTCTCAAAAACACTTGCAATGTAATCCAGGGCAGCAGCAAATTCCTCAAAATCACGCTGTTTCTTGTGGGCCTGCTCATCAGTTTGCTCATGCTGAGGATCTTCATACACATCGTCCTCACCCTCATCATTTACGTCGTGTTTGTGCTCGGCGTGATCAGTATCGTCGTCGTGCTCGTGGGGCACGTTTTAGAGCACAAAAAGCTTTTTGCGGAGGTATGAGGTTTGCAATCAGTTATCCGCGACTGTCTGCTGACTCGGCACATCAGGGGACCCACAGCGCATACATCTAGCTGAAAGGCTTGCAAGCAGCCCTTACAAAGTCAAAGGGTGTGTCACACTTCTCGCGTTCGGTCTTTCATCGACCTAATATCTGAGCTTCTAATAGCATCTAAGAGGGGTTATCACTTACTGTGAAGGGTTCCCGTAGGTCTGTCGGGGAGTACATGTACAATGGGGTGGGAAGGAGCGGAGCAGAAGGCGAGTCGCCTCGAACTGGTTCACGCATCCCTGGTCTAACAATGGGCATTTTTAGGATACACCTCATCATCCTGCCACGAGAAGTTCAAGGTGTTTAGAATAGCATGCTGTACAACGCATATGATATTATACACTGTATCCATCTATATCCATCGCATTTCCATTATTGTCGCCGGACAGATTCTCGTCCAGTACACAGGATTCTTGTCCAGTAGTAGAGGGGTGTTGTCCAAGGTCCTTTGCAGTGTTGATGTGCAGGTAGGAAGGCTGTATCATGATTGACATGCCCAAGTCACGGCTGAACCATGGCTGACTTGCCCAAATCATGGCTGAAAACTGGGCGTGGAGGATTTCATGGTTGGCTACACATGTATGAATTAACGTGCTGGGCTGTACAAGGCATAAAAGTGTAATGAAATGCTTGGAATGTTGCTACAATGTATGTTGATCCTGGCGCACACGGCATGATCACGGCTTGGTGGGGGAGTCCCACGGCGTCAGGTCGACTGTTGGCACGGGGATGGTCCTTTTCCCCATGATGGCTTGAAGATTGTGCAACGCATGGATGATCCTGGAGACACGTCTATGTGATCAGAGGGGAAGGGAACGTCGTCGGTGGTATGCTGCGTCCAGTAGGCGGCCAACTGTGACCGAAGCGTCTGGGCTTTGGCGCGCGTCTTCTTTTACTTTCACAGGAAAGGAAGCATCCCCAATCACATGCGCGGTCTGCTTCCGTTGTCTGGAACAAACACCCGCCCTGAGCCCCTGATCTCACTTGTTGTTCTGACATCTGTGTACTCGATCATGGTCTGCATCAATATCATATGGGATGTCACCGCAGTGGAGAAAGCAAAGTTGTACGTTATAGGCCGCTTTACCACGAGGAAAGCGCTCACGCGACGAAGTCAAAATGTCCATATCCTCCAGGTCTTCAATTCACCGTAACCGACACTGACGAAAGACCTCCTGTAGGGGAAGACGATCAGTCTCAGTGCCGAAAGGTGAGCACGCCTCCGCCCGTTCGGGGCATGGTTAACCTCTTCCCAGATGGGCCCTCGTACTGTCTCCAAAAGACTGGCACGGGACTACAGGAAGAATTCAGCTGAAGTACTTGGTCAGTCGTGCTGTACATCTTGTCGAATGTTGCTTATGTGGGGCATAGCCTGACGATAATGAGGGGATACCAGACAGAGCTTGGACAGTTGGTCCCTTCGTTGTCAAACTTGTAGTGACTACGTACGTATCGAGGTTTCCCGCGTAACCCCTGGCGTGCTCATAGTGGTTCACAGCCAACAGAGTACCTGCCTCTTTGAGGATGAGTGCACCTTTTCAACGCTGTGCCCCAGCAGTGAATGGCAAGCTCGAGTCAGCTTCAACAGCCTACTGAAGCTCAAGGCAACAATCCGTGACCTGCACGACAATGTGCTTCGACAACAAAACCTCAATATTCCTGAGCGTGAATGTCGCCGTTTGCGAGGCGCGATGTCAGATCGCCCCGAGTTCATACAATTCTCTATACCCGATGGACGTGTCTTCCACACGTCCAAGGAACAAATGCGTGGTTACCCGTACTTCCAAACACGTACGTGTTGTATAACATGGATTGTCGGTCACTGAAACGTTACCAAAAGTGTTCGATTCCGAATTTCGCTAAGGGTATCGGACACGAGAACGGGCCGTCTTTGAGATGGGGCATTCGTCTTTGGCAATGGCGACGTCACCGGAGTCAGCTGGCCACACGGTTCGTGCATTGTTGAAGATCTTTGAGCAGCGTGACTCAGTTCTAGATAGGGTGAGCCTATTTCCCCCTGGCACTCCTAGGAAATCGTTCATTCGGTGAGTTTGAATCATGTCGATCTGGCACTTCATTTGACATCAAGCTGGCAGGAAATCTCAGAAACCGTGTATGGGCCAATCCAACAAATTGTTTGCAAGAGGCAGGATTACAATACATACAAGGGCAGTATAACGTATGTAGATTGTGATTCCATCCTAGGATATCTGATCTGGGTGCGAGCTTTTAAGGGTGTTTCTTAATTACCACTCTGAAACCCGTAACTCCCGTTTTAGTTGGATTGTGGGAAAATTCGCTATGTGCCCTCTCTGTCAATGTTTTTCACTTTCAACAAGGTGTTATCACCAAAACATACCGGCATCAAGCACATTCAATGGGCGAGGGAGCAGAGAGAGAGGTGGAGGCAGAAAATGGTCACACCGCATGACTGCGTTCCATTCAGCAATGCAAGGACCCTATACAGGATCGCCAACAGTATGTGGCTTGAGCGAGCATGATCTGTGCACAGCTCATGTTAGCCACAGTACACAACCTTCCCAACCTGATGCGCCTGTCGTTGGAAAACATCACGTCATGTCTCTCCACGCAAAATGTTGCGTACGAGATATTCTCAAAGTTCAGTGACGTCTTCCCGTCTGTGCTCCAGGCAAGTGAACACCTAGATCCACCAGAGACATTCCCAATGATGGCCATCCTTCTTCAGGCCATCCTTCACTGGTTGAGTCAGCAGACAGTGCTGCCGGGCGAGGTCCAATGTTTGCTTGTACAATTGAGCCGTGGAGATTGGCATTCTGCATGCAACAGCGGTACACTGCCGTCTCTCAAATATGGCCCCCGCTGACTTCTTTGCAAGTACGAGAGCTTCTCGATGTCAATTTTGCGGGTGATGGCAAAAACAAAGATTGTCACAAGTCATTGGTTGCTAGTTGAGTACCTAATGGACGTTACTGGTCGGACTTTGCTACGAAACCTGTTGTTGCATCATTCTTCTAATCCACGTTGATATGATGAATGCATGCTTAATGGACATCAGGTCCACAGCTGACAAGGGAAGCGGTATATAAAGTAACGTAAGTTATCACTTGGCAGGTCAGGCCACTTAGCAGGTCAGATACCCCGCTTGCCATTTTTCTCGGAATACTTTTCAACGAGACCATGGCGAGAATATTCGGCTCATTAACGGCTGAGAAAAGTCGCTCAAATGCCGTGTTGTTGCAGAGTTGTGTGAGGCCGGAGTCATAATTAGTCAGGAATTCAATGAAGTGACCCTATAAGTGATACCCCACATTAGGGTTTCCCCTGCAGTTTGAGCTCGCCTCGCATGATAGCCACCCACTACTGGTCACATTCATTTATGAGCACCAGGAAACAAATCAGGAACAAATACCAAAGTACTGCACCCTTGACCCTTTTCCCCCTTGGCCTTCTAATACAGTTGAAAAGACCACTGATATAGTCCTCACTGATGACCCAATCCAGATAGTGTCTGTCAGGGTACAGCCATAGGCTACTCCTATTTTCCCTCTATGTCTGCACCTTTCCCATGACTATGTTATGATGTCATAGCTGTGGAGCCTCTATATGGCAATGATGATATTATGAGGTGTCAGCTGTGAAGCTAGCACAGCATTACCATGATGTCATGGTCTGGACCCTAGGCCTGGAAGCATAAGAAGGTGACCTATGATGTCAGAGTTGATGAGTCAACTAGCTGTAAGGTTCCCATACTCACGTTGTATCTTCTATATCCTTCTCCGGTCCCTTCCTCTTACTTTAGTGGCTGTGACCCCCCTGCCAGGGATCTTTGCCATGTCCCTCTTGCATTTGCTTCCTTATCCTTTCCTTCGTCATACCACCACTCCTGTACTGCATCTAGACGTCTGAAATGGCCCTGGTAAGTGCCCTCACTGTGGATTCTCTTTGTGTCAATGCGCGCTGGTTGTTTGTAGGACTGTTGTATTCTGGAAGGAGGTTACAGCAGTGTAGCAGGAAGTAGTGCAAAGTAAAGAGACAAAGAGAAGAGAACAGCCGCGTCCCGGGCCTATACAAGGGTCCGGGTGCACAGCACAATAAGTGACAGTTAAACACATGCGGAGCGTACACAGTAAAACAGCTCCCATACATGGGAGTTCAACTGCGGCCACGTTGGTCAAGTAATATGAAAGACTTATGGTATATCCATGCATCCACATACCCACCAGATGTAGGGGTAACGGATAAGCATTCGTTGAGACAAGTGCTGGAATAGCCATGAAGAGTGTCGGGTGACTATCAGCAGAAAGCCTTTGCTGGCCCTTGTGTGCGCATTTGAGGATATTGGCAATATCCTGAATTCTCTTCCAGCCAGCTGCTGTGATCCGGAAGCAAGCAAGGTTCTCTTCATGCTCTGGAACAAAGAGAACAGCCTCAAGGGAGGAGCGCAGATCGAGTGCACGAGTGACCATGGCATATGTGCTGGACCAGCGTGTGCGGACATCCAGAATGAGTTGAAGACCACCAATTAGCTCGCCAGAAGAGTTGGTCTGGAGCTTGCGTCGCAGACCTTGAGCTGTCTTGAAAGCCTCACGTCGTGAAGAAGAAGAACGAAGCTGGACAAAGGTTAGCATGTCTGCTGCAGATGGCATAGGGGTACATACTGCCACAATAAGACCACGGAGGGCAAGAATGGGATCACAAAGATCTTCTGTACTGAGCTGCGCTTCAGCAGCACTTGCTTCATTATCAAATGCTGGTTTCCGCACACGTCGCTTGAGAATATCGACAACAGCAAGATTGGAGATATGAGCCATGCATCGGATATGATTGGACTCATGATCAAAGGAGACCGGCTCTGTTGCATGTTCTCAAATGAGCTGCTCAAGGGCAGTCATCATGGTGTCGTTGTTCAAGGCATTATCGGTGGTAATCCACCCGATATCATTGACAATACCCATCTCTTCAAAGAATCCGAAAACAATATTAGCAAGGTTTTCTCCAGAATGGGAACCACGGATAATGCGGAAGCCAATCAGATCCTGTTCAAGTGACCATTTGGTCTCGGAGGTGATGATGTAGTGTGCTTTGGCACTAATATAGGACCGCATGGATGAGTCGCTCCAAGCATCAATGGTAATGCTCTTTCACCCTTTGGTGGCATGAAGTCGTGCTTTGATGCGGGCTTTCTCCTTGTCCATCTCTGTGATGGCCAACTAAGAAAGTGCTGTCCGGCCTGGAAGATCTTGCAATGCTGCCTCAGGTCGTAGGAGATTGACAAATGCCTTGAACTCGGGACGCTCAACAGTTGTGAATGGGAGGTCAAGGGCAGCAATAAGACGAAGACAGTGTTGTCGGAGGTTGGCTGGACTATATTGCTCGATGGGCTGGAGAAATGGATCAAGGCTCATTTGTGAGTCCGGAGCTGGAGTACTGCTGTGATCAACACCAGCATCCTTCGAATAACTCTTCCACATGCTCTGGTGAAACCGCTCCAGATGTTTGCACATGGTAGATGTGCTGCTCTTCTGTCCAATTCGACCACGATCTTCAGGTATGTCAATACCTTTCTGTCGAGCAGCCCTAGCAGAACGTGAGTAGCATTTCACGGACAAGTGCACACATTGGCATACAGGCATGCTTTGCACCATCGGATTTTGTCAGTACCATCTGGCACTGTGAAGTACTCATGGATTGGTGCAGTCTTCCAATCATGGCAGGGGCGCTTCTCATGCACAATCTCAATATCCGAATCATTGCTTAGCTCCACAGTTTCAACTGGTCGTTTGCCAGTCTGACGAATTATGCTGGCAGGACTTGACACATTCCGGAGCAGGTCAAGATCATCGTCATCAAGCTCTTCAGGTGGAATCGGGCTCAGTGGTTCAGAGAATGAAAAGTCAAAGCTGCTCATGGTGATACCGAATTAGGAGAAGGCAAATGCTCTTCGTCCAGTGCTCTTGGAGAAATTTCAGGGTCCGTCGGAAGCATACAATGACATTGTACTTGGTTAGAGGCAGAACCGGTTCTGAACTGGTTCAGCACGGTTCCATTTCTGGACATGGAACCAGTCCTGGTTCAGGCTATGGTTCGGTTCTGGAACCGAACCAGAACTGAGAACCGACGGTTCTCAATGTTCGGTTCGAACCGACGGCATCCCTAGCCGGCGCCGTTGGTCTGTGCACTCTCAGCGCTCGCCCCAGGGCCACGACAAGAGACGCGCATCATGATGGGCCCGCAAGGCTGCACATGACCAGCATAGCAGCCCGCCGTGATGCGAGTGCTTCAGCGAGCGAGCTTCGATGGCGGTCGCGATGAGTCGTGCCTCGTGTATCCCCGAGACCTGCTGCCGCGCTTGGGAGCTCGACGCTGAGTGGAGAGGATCCCAGCGAGAGACATTCTAAGCGGGCTGCTGTCCCGCAGCCAGCGTTCCTCGCTACCGCTCTGCAGGAGCCAGCGCAACTGCACTCCGCCAACGCATGCACGGAGCCCTGGCCGGTGGCCGGTGGCCGGTGGCCGGGACGCGGATGTGCAGAGGGAGTGCGGGCCACAGAACGAGTGCAGCGGCGAGCTTGAGCTTGGGCTGACTGGGCCTTGGGGCGGGAAATGCGCGCACGCTTGATCCGGCGGGTTCGACGTCCGACTCCGCGCGCTGGGGCTCTATTCCGAGTAGAGTAGGATGGCGGTCTGACAGCCTGCGGAGGGGGGCTGTTAGGAAGCTGGAGGGAAGGGAGTGTTGGTGGTGGGCATATATGGTTCGCATTTGTGTTGTCGGTCGGATGGCCGGTAGACAGTGTTTGATGTGTATGCCAGTTGTTGCGCGGTCGACAAGTGGTCATGGCCGATTTGGTCTGCCCAGGCTGGTGCTGCGGTCCGCACCGGCCAATTCCAGCCCCAGGCAACCACAGAGCATCCACAAGGGCAAGAAAAGACGGTTGGAAGAGGACAGACAGGCCCTGGCAGGCATATGCAACTTCAGCCTCTTGTGCAAGGGACATGCCTTGCACAAGACGAGAAAGCTAATGTTGCATATCCAGTCACCCTTGTCTGTGAGGTGTACTGATACCCATCCAGTCGCAGCCCACTCACAACACCCCCACTGGCTTAGGCACTGGGTCCAATCCAGGTCAATCACATTGCCAGTGCCCCCTCTGACATGCAAGCTGATGCCCAAGGCATGTGTTGAACAGCCTCGCCTGTCAGTGACGATCAATGACAGACGAGGCGGTATGCAGGGAGGTTCCGATTGATGTGCATGAGGTCGCTGTCAGTGCACATACTTGGTGGGTGAGCAGAGGGTGGTCCATGGCATGGTGGTCGACGATGCAGCTGAGGCTGAGGCTGAGGGCTGGCACTGGGGGGTCAGGAGCCTGGGTTGGAGGCAGACTCCGATCACTCAGTGCTCACCATTGAAGGCCGATCTGCACGTCAACGCACTACTACCAGCAGGGTCCAGGCCAGGAAGGTGCAAACAAGCTGGGAGTGGCGAGCGCCGTTGGCGGTCTATGCCAGCGGGACAAGCAGGTCGGCGTTACGCATATGTCCGAGTCGCGCCCTGCTGTAGGGGCGTTGGTCCGTGCGCGCCCGTCCGGTGCATTAGGGTGCGCGTCACCCGACCAGCACGCCATCTTGCACCACCTCGCCGCTGTCTGCCTGTCTCTCTCCTCGCCAGCTCACCATCCCTCTGCGCTTTGTAATACAGTAGACAGGAATGATGACTGAGCGCGCTGCTGCTGTTGCCTACTATATTAAACCTGGCTGAACCTGCCTACGAGCTGTCGACCTCAACTGCGTCCCTCAGCCGATCCCATCCAACACCGTGACCACCCATCATGCCCGTCGCGACCCCGCAGACCGTCAGCGCGCTCGTGCCCTTCCTCTCCCCCGCGCTCAAGGAGAAGCCCTACTTCACCTCCTCCTCCCCAGACTCAAACATCGTCTCCGAGGAGCACGCCGTGCAGATCACCGACCTGCGCTCGCTGCCCGTGAGCGAGCTGGACGCGTTCACGACGGACACCAGTGGCTTCCAGTGGGTCAAGCACGCTAGCGCGCTGCACGGCGACGAGCTGTTCGACGAGGACAAGATCAGGAACGAGTACTACCCCGAGGTGGACGCGTGAGCCCCTTTCACCCACCCGCTCGCTCCCCGCTCCCCGCCACTGACACGCGCGCAGCTTCCTCAAGTCCCTCCTCGGCGCCAAGCGCACCTTCATCTTCGACCACACGACCCGGCGCGCCCCTCCGCGCGGGGAGAAAGTCGAGTTCGGGCGGGACCCGCAAGCGCGCGGGCCCGTCCCGCGCGCGCATGTCGACCAGACGCCCAAGGCGGGCGCGGAACGCGTCTTCGTACACATGGGCGAGGAGGCCGAGCGCCTCAGCAAGGGCAGAGTGCAGATCGTCAATGTCTGGAGGCCGATTCGCGGGCCGGTGAGTCTCGTCTCGCCCCGAGCTGCCGGGTGCTCGATGCTGGATGCGGGATGCTGGCTGATGCTGATGCTGATGCGGTGCACGGTGGTATGGTAGATCAGGGACTACCCGCTGGCCGTCGCGGACTACCGGTCGCTGCACCCCGACACGGACCTGCAGTGCGTCCCCCTCTTCCTCCTCCCCATCCTAGCCAACCCCGGCGCTAAGCCACCGCTCCCCCAGGGCAACAGACCTGCGCTACCCGCACCGCACAGGCGAGACCTACTCGATCCGCTTCGGCGCGCACCAGCGCTGGTACTATATCTCCGACCAGCAGCCGGACGATGTGCTCCTGCTCAAGTGCTACGAGTCCGAGGTCGACGCGGTCGACGGCGTGCCGCGCGCTCTGTTGACGCCCCACACGGCATTCTATAACAAGGAGAGCGAGGGCATGGAGTTCGAGCCGCGGCAGAGCATCGAGGTGCGCGCGCTGGTGTTTTATACGGAGTAGGTGCGGACTGGTTTGGGCTGGCTTTGGCTGGCTTTGGCTGGTTTGGTGGGTCTGGGCTGGTTTGGCCAGGGCCGACAGCAGTACATGCGGGCAGTGGCCGGGGATAGGCGTGCGCTGTCCTGTCCTGAAGCTGAGCAACTGGGCCTGGTAATGACATGTATGTCTGTAACGCATGAACAAGGATGTGGAGCGGGTGAACAGCAAGATCTTGACTCCCGAGGCCGTCTGCCTCAGCGGCCAGGGGTGGGGCGGCTACGTCCATCTGCCCTCTCGTACAGTAAGTACGCTCACGAGCCTAGTGCACTGCTGCACTGCTGCACTGCTGCACTGCAAAGGATGGCAAACAGCATGATGATTCCACGGCCGTATGAACACTCATCAGAGTCATCCTAGCCAAGGCGTGCGACGCAACACAACAGCTGCCACAGCTCGCCTGCCCCAAGCAGCCCGGGGCCCGAGCTGTCGGACATCAAGGGATACAGACATGTACAGTACATACAGTACAGTACTAGTATAGGCTTCGCGGCCTGTCCCCCGGTGGACCGCCTCGGTTCTCACGGCGCGCGTGCCCGCTGCTTACTTCCAGTCCACATGGGCCCATGATGGTGCAACATGAATTGAAAGCCGATGTCTCGGAACCCTCGAGCCTGACGCTGCCGACGACGGCAATCCCGAGCTACTGTACTGTATCTCCCTTGGGCATACTCGTTCAGGCTCGCATCTAGCGCCGGCGGCGGAAGGATCGTTGTATGATGCCTGCGGCTGCGCGGCTAAGTCGGATGGGCGCAATGGGTTGCCACTGGGCGGCTCGGCGGCGGCCGACTACAGCCCTACGGGGCTTCCCTCGGCGACTATCCAGTCGACATCCTCTTCATCCCGATCCGACTCTCTTCAGCTGTATAAGAGAACATGGATGACCCCGCCCCGCATCCAAAGCGCATAGAGAATGGCACTCAGCAGCAACGTCCCCCCCGAGAGTATCTCCAAACTCGTGCACTCGGCGGACGGCACCCCGATCTACGCCGAAGCGCTCGGCGACCCCTCCAAGCCCGCGCTCGTCTTCGTCCACGGCTTCGCGCTCTCTCTGACGTGCTTCGATGATGTCTTCTCGGACCCGGGCTGGCGCGAGGCGGCGTATCTGATCAGGTATGACACGCGTGGGCACGGGAGGAGCGGGAAGCCTGAAGCGGCGGAGGCGTATGAGAGCCGGAGGATGAGCGAGGATTACGTGGCTGTTACGGCGGCGTTTGGCGTGTCCAAGGCATTCTTCGTTGGGTGGAGTATGGGAGGTGAGTGCACTAGTTACCGGCCGTCTAGTACGTCGAGCTGAGAGGATGACGACGCAGGGTCATTCGCCGCCGACGTCTGTGCCCACCCCGGTCCAGGCGTCCTGCACGGCATAATCTCCTTCAACGGCGTGCCGTTCTGCGACCCGGGAACAATCGCGGGCATCGTCACTCCGCAGACGGGGGCGCTCATCCCGGGTCTGCTCGAGGCAGACGACGTAGCACTGTTCAGCCGATCCTTCCAACAGTTTGTCGACACCTTCGTGCACCACAAGAAACGGATGGGCTACCGCACCCGTGCGGCCTTGCTCGGGAACATCGTCACGCAGTCGCCGGTCGTGCGCAGACACTGTATCTGGCGTGTGACGGACCCTGCGCCGTTCCGGGCGGCTGGGGCGACGCTGCCGCTTCTCCTGATCCATGGGCGCGAGGACGAGCATATCGTAGCGGAACCCGTGGTGGAGATCCTTCAGCCCAGCTTCGGCCAGCGGTTGGAGGTGCATGTCCTGGAGGGCGTCGGGCACACGCCATTCATTGATGATCCGCAGAGGACGAGGGAGCTTGTACTGGAGTTTGTGAGGCGGGTTGTTCCAGGTCTGTGATTGAAAGCAAGGATGGTTCTGTGATCGAGTAGCGACGCAAATTCGGAATTAGGAGGCTACACGCCCGTGTTTTCATAGCACCATATAGCCTGCCGGCATGCAAAGCCAAAGCTCTGAGGTGCACCATAGCTCATGCAAACTCGGCGCTCCTGTTCACCAGTTGCCTGTCCCACTTTTCCTGCATCACCTGCTAATGGTCAAACTCTGACTCTGCCAAGTTCCAGACAGCAACCTTGGACATCAGTTTCGACTGCTCAATCCAGCCCCTAGCTTCGCTCAAATGCAACAGAGGAAAACATCAGCGTCTTGTAGGCCGGCGACACGGACTGGCAGAGGAAGACGCAGGCTGGAAACTGTGGCTGCCTGATGCTGCGGCCGCTGTACAGTACTGCACAGCACTGAAGCTATGGAGGTCACGCCTCACGGCTAGTCACTCGGTGGCTGCTGATTCCCCACTGGATGGTCTGCTTACCCCCGGCGCCGAGCCTCAGGAGAGCAGATGCCTGGCGCTCCTGCAGTCTGCGAGTCTGCGACTGCCAATGAAGTCAGCGCCCCAACCCCTCCGAGTTCGGTGGTTGACATCTTCCTGTTCCTCTCCCACCCGAACCGGCCCACACGGAGAAGAAGTATACGCCGACGAGGCCGATACAGGCCACAGGTATGGGAAAAGGTTCATGACCGTTTGGTCGTCCGGCGACCGGCTTCCGAAGACATGCAGCGCTATGGGAACACGAAGATCACGCTAAAAGGGCATTTGTGTCGCTACTCGAGCAAAAGAACTACCTCATCACACGTTACCCACAACCCGCTTCACAAAGTCCAGCACGAGCTCCCTTGTCTTCTCTGGAGCATCAATGAACGGCCCGTGCCCCACGCCCTCCAGTATATGCACCTCCAATCGCTCGCCGAAGCTGGGCTGGATCACCTCCAGCACGCGTTCCGCTACGAGATGCTCGTCCTCCCGTCCGTGGAGGAAGAGCAGCGGCAGTGTCGCGCCTGCCTTGAGGAACGGTGCGGGGTCTGTGGTGCGCGTGAAGGCGGCGTTGCGCACCGCCGGCGGCTGCAAGATGCTGTCCCCGAGCAGGGCCGCGCGCGTGCGGTAGCTCATCCGCGTCTTGTCATACGCGCACGACTCGATGAACTCAAGTATCGTCCGGCTGAACAGCGCCACGTCGTCCGTCGTGAGCAGGCCCGGGACCAGCGCTCCCAGTGCCGGCGTGGTGATGCCCATGACGACAGCCGGCTGGCAGAACGGCACGCAGTCCATGAAGACGATGCCGTGCAGCACGTCCGGGCCCGGGTGGGCACACACGTCCGCCGCGAAGGACCCTGCGTCGTCCAGTCAGCGCGAGACCAATGCAGCACGGCTGCCGAGTAGTGCACCCACCCCCCATGCTCCACCCAACAATGAACGCCTTCGTCACGCCAAACGCCGCGGTGACAGCCATGTAATCCTCGCTCATGCGCCGGCTCTCATACGCCTCCGCCGCGTCAGGCTTCCCGCTCCTCCCATGCCCCCGCGTATCATATCTGATCAAATACACCGCCTCGCGCCATTTCGGGTCCGAGAAGATGTCATCGAAGCATATCAAGGAGACCACAAAGCCGTGGATGAAGACGAGTGCGGGCTTGGAGGGGTCGCCGAGCGCTTCGGCGTAGATCGGGGTGCCGTCTGCTGAATGCACGACTTTGGAGATACTCTCGGGGGGGACGTTGCTGCTGGCTGCCATTCTGTATGCGCATTGGGTGGAGAGCGTGTTCGTGCATGCTCCCTTTATATAACTGACGAGCACCAGATCAAGAGGAACACGGCGCGTGCATGGTCGCTCAGAGAAGTTTCAAGTCCCGACGCAGTCAGCCCATGAAACGCTCAGCAACCGCGCCCAACCGCCCACCAGCCACACATTGTCTCCTACAGTGAGAGGCTTCTGCAACTCAGAAGCTGGATCAGACCGAGTGTGAGGATTGGAGCTGTGAGCAGAGTCGCGGCAGCACGCGTTCGACTATATCGGTTTTGAGGACGGACCACGTGGGGTTGAAGTGCACGCGCACCGTGGGAACCGCGGAGGTTTACGAGTTACGCCGTCCAAGGATACAGTATATTCCATATATGTTGGTATCACGCTGCCTCCACACTCGGTATCTTCCGAGAGCGAGTTGCCGACCACCCCTGCGAGATTTCATCGTATTTATTTGCTGCTCGGCGCTTCCATAACATGACCGGATTGGTCAGCAACCTGCGACAAGCTGCTTGTACAGCCGTGAGAAGAGTAGTGGGGGCGAACAGTTCAAACTGGTTTGATGAGACGCTCTGCCACTCGGCCACCATGGCTAATACATCCGACCCATGCCGCCGGTATGTCTTGGGCTCTCATAGCTACTGTATAGGCCTATTTATGCTACCTGTGCTTGCGCCGTGACTCCACACCACGCTTATCATCGGCCCATCCTTTGTTCCAAACTTCCAACAGAGAAGAGCGCTACATATGACTGGGTCCAATCTCGCTTGGGCAGCTTCGGGCATCCTTACTGCAGCTAATGTGTGCTGAGAGGCGTGAATGTCAGCTGAGGATGATAAGCAAGGAAGGGACGGCAGGGTGGGAGCACCATGCCGCGTCCTTTCTAGTGAACCTGGCCATACCCGGCTCGTTTCTGCACACCTGAGCACACCACAAGAGTGAATTCGCAAAATTAGTACCCTATTCCCACACTGGTAACACTATGGATACAATTGTCTTGCAGACATATTTGGTCAGCCGTCAACAATGGGAAAACAAGGTTCCCCGCTTTGTGTCGCTCTTCAAGCCATTCCTGTAGCCCTCACACGCAACCAAATGTGACATCCCGCCACGCCGTGCCTTCGTACTGCGTAGTTAGGACATCGTACTCCTCACCCTCCGGCGGTGAATCCGCATCGTCTTGTATGAAGCGCCAGTGATTGTAACAGGGCCGGACGGACTGGCCCGCGCTTTGATCGCGCAGATCGTGAAGTGATCCATCTCGAACGGAAAGTCTCCACGCCCGTTACCGTGCTGATTGTCCCAGATGTAGCAGAACGACGCCTTGTACACACGGCACTCTTCGGCGCTCATCACGCTGATCCAGGCTTCCTCCGGTGGGCCGGAGCGATAGAACTCGCGTACGTCGTTGAGGCGCTCTATACGTGTGCGGCTGATCGGTTGCCCCTTATCCATCGCCTGCGCGTATTCGGTGTTCATCTCTTTGTACTTTCGGTGCGCAGCTTGGACACGGGACATGATCGCTCGGCGTGCCAATTCAAATCGGCGGCCTTGACGCTGCTGCAGCTGCTGCCATGGCCGGCAGAGATCCTGGTCGGGAGGCGAGTCCTTGCCGACGAAGACGCCATTTGCTGGGCGAGGATTGTGCAGCGTGTCGTACGCCTTCAGCAGGTCTCTTTCCGCAGTTTCAGCGTTTTCCCGCAAGTGATCCAAGACGAAAGGTCCCAATCCTGTTGCTCGACGGCCAAGGGTGAACTTGCTATTGCGTGTTCTCTCGTCCTCCAGCTTCCAGGGATGTTGTCTATCGTACGTTCGGTCCTCTGGCGAGCGGTACACGGATGGGTCCACTCTGACACCAGTCTTTGACGAGTCTAGAGAGACCGCGTATCTGCCACGGCTAGTCAGTCAAAGTGGGCTTGTCGGAGGTGACATGCGTACTTGTGAGCCAATTCTATGGTTTTGGGGTGTTTTCCTCCCAACAAATACAAGGCGACGTCGTGTCTGGTACTATCTGGTGGGCATACACTCATCAACTTGAGTTGGTCCTGAACCACGACAGAACTCACAGCCTTGCATTTGGAAATCGTCATGAAGATCCTGCAGGAGATATTTCTGAATCTCGATCCGTTTCTCCCGAGCGGTCCGACCGTCAATCGCTTCAAGAAGCTTTGCCACAGTGGTATCATCGTACTTCAGGAACTTGGAAAATTCCGCAGGCTGGTCGGCGAACCGGGGATCGGCGTTATTGAAGGGCTCCACAAGTCGAGGTTCCCAAATGACAGTCGCAAGATCTATGAGACGTCAGCATTGCATTCTCCGACTCAACGATCAGAGTTACCCCCGTCATAATCTAGGTGAAACTCAAATTAGGTGACGAACAGACTCAGAAGGTGCACACATACCCCCTCCACCCAGCATGCTTGCCGGGGATCTGTCTCCCTGAGTGGACATCACAATTACGTCATGCAAATTTCGCAGCTATGTAATTCGATCAGCATCGAACACTTGCGCTTTGAGACAAGCATGACAACACCTCTTCTATGTCAACAGCTCGCATCTGTTATATGTTAACGGCAAGTTCGGTAATGAATTGGACTGTTACATACCTTTTGAATGTCTGTGGGAAGCTTGCAAGGGTGTCGCGTAATCTTAAACAATCTGAGCCCTCCAATATCGCTCGCTCCACTCCACTTACCAGCACGTCTCCAGTCACAACTTTGACCAGCCCCGCATTGGGAATGTCATATTCACGTTGAAATTGTAAGAATACTTCGCCCGGCTTGAGCTTGCCTGTAGGGTCTATGACCGTAGTGAACAAGAGTGTTAACAAGCTCAACCAGGGGAGCGACGTACCTGGCACAATCATGCCTTGTACACTGCGTTCCAGCTTAAACCGTACTTCCTCGGTGATTGTTCGGGTAACATCCTTGAGGATATCCCTTGCCTTTCTTCTCAAATAGACTGAATCTTTCGGATTGAAGCCGGATAAGAGGCAAAGGTACGCAGATTCTTCAAAAGACCCAGGATGAGCCTCGGCTTCGTCACCTCCCTCTCTATCCCGTAGATCGTCCCCCATACAGACACCACGTATGACGTTTCCAGCTTTCGACGAGCGCTGGGCGATAATGCAGCCTAGATCTTCGATCGCATATGCCATGTCGATAGGCGTGGCCTCGGAGGTGACAAAGGGTTCAAGAGAGGTCCGCAGAGCTTGGATCATAAGATCAGCCAGGATTCCGTTTGGCACACCATTCTCTGCCAGGAGCATCACGACTTGTGCTGTTAATCGAGCTGGTGCGCGGAATGTTGACGCGGAGAGAATGTCGATCGTACGGAGTGAACGGTCTGCCAATTGCTCGGGCCGATACTTTATCTTGAGCTGTGACGACCGTAGCCGTATACATCGAACCTCGCCGCTATTGTGGCCCGAGATGCAAAGAACGATCAACCCCTTGTAGCCGGCAGCACGGAACTGCACAGCACTTGGGATGGATGGGAGGCCAAGATAGGCTTGAATGTCATGGGCAAGACCCTCGCTCATGAAGCCGGCACCATCGGTCATGTCGCGCTCTGCGGGGGCTTTGGGTAGGTGCCGATAGGCAGGTGCGACTAGAAGAACATCAGACATCGGGACGTAACACGAAAAGAATTAACATACTGATGTCTTCCAGCAGCTGGATATTCTCCACATCGAGACAAGGTCCACGAATAGATGTGCTCCATAGCAACTGCATTCGCTTTGCCCACTTGCCCACCGTTTGAGATTGATTCGGCTCCAGAGGGTTGTGCCGCTCGATGAACCACAGGAAGAACTCATCGCAGTCCAAGCCACAAGTACGGGTAGACCTGTGACGAAGGGAAGTGTTGATGAAAAGAGCTGTTCCTTCCTTGATAAACCAGGCGTGATATAGATCGCTACCAAGACGGATGCCTTCACTCAAAGATTGACGTAGAAAAGTTGGGTCTAGTTTCCTCAGGGCGGGGTCGTCGATCTTCAAGCATAAGAAGGCATCCGAGCCATATAGCCGGGTAAGGCGATTCGAGTTGCCCATCTTCGGCACCGTGGGGGCTTGGAGCTGAACTGTGAGACGTGGCTGTTTCGCAGAGTTAGAGGGAGCGTTGGCGTGCGCTTGTTTCTCGTCGGCAATAGAAAGCACGGCATTGAACCGAACCTTCCCACCGTATTGTTGGTCACTGAAATCGAGGAAATTTCCGGATCCGAAGGAATCCCCCTTCTTTTGAAGCGCTCTCTCATCCAGCAAGGCTTCCCAAACCTTCGCGTGCACGACAAAGGTACCGCGCTTCTCTGGCGGTAGAAGGTCACAGAGGCGGTCGGCTATCTCCATGCGACCTGTGGGGCCCTCTACAGTTGTGATATTCTCACAAGCCCCACGAAGTGCCTGAAGCTTCCGTGGCTGCGCCAGCAGCTCTTCAAGAGATGAAAAAGCACTTGCAAGGCGCAAGACTTCATATGTGACGTGAGAAGGCAGCCTTCTAAGCTCCTGCATCAGGCGTGTTGAAGTGTGCACAGGCGATAAAGGACCAGCGCATAATGACGTGCCAAAGAACTGTTGCAGCAAGTGTGTGGGCAGGAAGTGGTCATTTGGTGGAGAGGGGCGGGGGGGTTCGCGAATCTCGGATGAGACGCCGCCATCACCAGGTGCTTGAAGTCTAGGGCGCTTGCTTGGGTACTCCGTCTCCCAATTGCTAGTTCCCAAACGCTTTCCGTGCATATTCGGTCCTTCTTCAGAGACATCGGCACTGGAAGAACTGATAGAGAGGGCGCGTCGGTGCTCCGAGGGGGTCGAAACCGATCGCTCCATGGACAAAGGACGGGCTCCAGCGAGTCCCTTCAATGCACTAGGCTCTTTCAGTCGCATCCCTAACATCGGAAGGACATGATATGTGGGAGAGCGAGGCTTAGCAGGGGTATCTTTCAGATGCGACGACGACGGCGACGGCGAGGATGCAGTGGAAGAGGCCGTTGCCGATGATGCCGAAGGAACAGCCTCCGGAAGAGATTCGAGTTTGACAGCAGGTATGATTGCCGTAGACTCTGGAGGTATCACAAGATGAGGGGGTTCTGGTTCTGTATTCGTCATGGCGACCTTGGCAGGCAAGAGGGGAAGCATCTGCTGGGGAGGCAAACCGGGTGACGGCTGGCGCTGCGGTTCGGTTTCAACCTGCGCAGTCGGGGGTGGCAAGTTGACAGGATTCATTCTGGGCGATCCGACAAGATTCGCAAATACAGTTTGGATACCAAGGAAGACCGGTCGCAGTGTAGATACAAATGATTGGGCAAGGGACTCGACACTCGTTGCAGACTCCGCGCGGGACGATGGCGGAGCTTCGGGAAGGACTTCAGCGATCTTGGACTCTGATGGTGACATTGTGACATGACTAGCATAGAATGCGGGAGACGAGCTTGCGGAGATTGAGCAGATGGAAGAGGGCGGAGGAGATTGGATTGTGTTCGAGAGGTTGTTTCTTGCGTCCGTTAGCTTGGGATCAGCATGATCTGGAACATCATCAATACCCACGCACGACGTAGACAAGCTATATGCGCACCTATAGGCTTGCATTGGAAGATGGCCTCATAGTCGTCGTCGCTATTGTATTCCGTATCCGCATCGCGATCGTCCCGCGTACAGCTGTCTTCGCCGGAATGCATTGTTGACGGCACTGGAGCGCGGCCGAAGGTACGCCAACAGATCGAAGCGCGATCGGGATATGCGGACTACAGGCAAGTGGGGTATGCCGTGAAGTGAAGCGCCCCCGAGATAGGAAGCTTATTGAAGGGTGGGAACTGGGTTGGGGTCGAGCAGAAGTCGGAAGAATGAACCAAGAGCACAAAATGCGCCGAAGCTCGTCTTTATACATTTGCCTTCAAAAAGGTAAGTCGAGCGCGGACACCCGTTTGTTCCAATTACTCGGCGGTGATCGGCGGCGAGAAAGGGTGTCTTCTCCGACCAATCGCAATGAAGCTGGTCGAACCGCTGGAACGTGGGTTAAGCGCCCGCTCCTGGAAGATAGGAGCTACCAGGCACCCCTTTCTGGCGTTCTCACGCCGGGGCTTATCTTGTGCGATGACTCGGCTTGCGCGCTTCGCCCGATCAGGCATGGGCGATTGCCCTTCTCGGAGCATTGCGCCATTCGCACGGCTCGTGAGTCATTCGGAGTGCCGGATGCGAGTAAGAGGCGAAGAGACGCGCAGGCAGTGTATCAGGTGGTGAATGGTTCGAGAGAACTATCGGTAAGCGCCCAGGTAAAGGGGTAAACCGTGCCGCAACGGTGCCGG
Source organism: Calocera cornea HHB12733 (assembly GCA_001632435.1). Taxonomy (NCBI): domain Eukaryota; kingdom Fungi; phylum Basidiomycota; class Dacrymycetes; order Dacrymycetales; family Dacrymycetaceae; genus Calocera; species Calocera cornea. The sequence goes on from KV424054.1 coordinate 60,721, forward strand.
GCGGATGACTAGATCGTATTTTCAGCGGTACTCAGTCGAAATAGCCCCTTCATAGGAGAGGAAGCGCTCTCGTCTAGTCAGGGTTGTCAGCAACGGCGATTGCCCCGTCCTAGCAGGATGCGCACCTCCAGTTGGACCAAAGCGCAGGGCCGCGGCTAGCTCTAGCTCAACATTCCTTCCGACCACGAACCCATTCTTCTTCATGTGAACCATAGACGACACGCATCGTTCTCCCAACCCAGATGATGTACAATCTTGCACGCCAGCCTCACGGTAGGCCCAAGCCGTCGTACTCGTCTGCAACTTGGCACGCAGGCGAGCCGGATTGTATTCTCCTCTTGCCGCCTGCAGTACGCACACGTGTCAAGCTCTCGAGCAGGTCGGGCATAGCTGCCAAATCTGCCAGGTGACGATGGCGCGATGGTGCCCTGGTCGAGGGACGGGACGATATCGAAGGAAGTTATTCCGTACAGTACGGCTGGGCAGGGGCGGGTACATGCGGCAGTGGGGGAGGCTGCTGAGGCGACGGGAACTGGGATGGGTAGGCATCGCGGTTGGGGTGGGGCGGTACGGTCCAAGGCATGTTCTGCAGCCGGGAACCGCGGTGTTTCTACATGCTGTGTGCTGTATCGCTACTATACTGTGTCAGATTGGGTTTGGACTGCATCAAGCACGGGTGCGCACCTCATCCTCAGATATTGTTCTGCCAGTGCCCAATGAAGACCGTTTCGCTTGGCCGGCAGTGTCCTGACTTCCTCCGCTCACCTTGCGGCGCTCGAACTCCTCTCACAGCACGCACGGGTCCTCGTCTGCCGGATGGTCGTACTGCACGTCGACGTCGTTCGGGCCTTGAATGGTGCATGCAGCTTGTTGTCCTTGTGTATGAGCGGATCTTCTCGCTGCCGTATCGTGTCTGCGTCTTGTAGTCGTCGTTTAGTCGTCAAGGACGAAGCGGTCAAAGTGCCCAGGGCGCGCGCTGAGCGCGAACAGACTCTCGCGCGCCGTGCGGACTCGGATCGATTACTGCCGGTTTTCATCGTCTTCATCGTCTTGAGGCTGCCTTCTCATCGACAGCGATGTACACCAATGCAAGCTTCCATAAATATACTCTTCTCACTCGCACAATACAGGTTTCTCGCTCCGCCATATGTTTCGCCCTATCCAATAAACACGCAATAATCAAGAGAGACACGAGCAGTATCCAAGCCTGCCCCGGTACCCGTTCGCATATCCAGCTCGACAACTCCGGCGTTCACTCCTCATTCTTCATCGTCGTACCCCACTGCTCGCTCATCAGCAAACACTCCATACACAGGATCAAGAAACATACCGTGTGGTGCCGTGCTGCTCAACAGCCGATTGTCGATCCTGAGCACCTTGTACGCCGCACTCGTGATGGACACAGCGCCCGCCCCACTTGCACGGGCCTTGATCCCACACAGCGTCCAGTGGGCAACCTCGAACGGAAACTCGCCGCGCTTGTTGCTGTGCTGGTTCATCTCCCAGAGGTAGCAGTAGCTCGCCTTGAGCACCTCGCAGTCCTCATCGCTCATGAGGTTCTTCCAGACATGCTCTGCCGGTCCCGTACGGTAGAAATCGCGGATCTGTTTGAGCCTCTCCGTGCGCGTGCCGGCGAGTGTTTGGCCAGCTTCGACAGCCTTCGCGTACTCCTGGTTCATCGCCCGGTACTGGGCGAACGCCGTCCTCACATGCGTGACGATCGCGCGGCGAGCCACGTCGTACTTCTCGCCCTTGCGACGGTCGAACTCTTGCCACGGCGCGCACAGGTCCTTGTCAAGCGGGGAGTCGCGCTCCACCTCAACCCCGTTTGCCGCCTTGGCCGGCCAGTACAGCTTGTCGTACTTGCGCATGAGGCGATCCTGCAGCTTTTTCGCCTGCTCTTTGAAGTCGTCTAGGACGAACGGGCCCAGGTGGGCAGGGCGCGGACCAAGTGCAAACCGCTGCGCGCTGCTCTTCTCGTCTTGAGGCTTCCAGGGGTGTTGCCGGTCGTACTGCCGGTCGTCGATCGAACCGTATACCGAAGTCTTGACTTTCACGCCGGTCTTGGACGAATCCAGGGACACCATGTATCTGTCAAGTTGTGAGCCACCTGGCTGTGCGTTCGCAAGGCACACTCACTTGTGTGCAAACTCGACAGTCTTAGGATGGCTTGCTCCCAGCAAGTACAACGCAACGTCATGCCGGTTGCTGTCTGTTATATCGTACCATCAGCCCTGGTCGGAAGGAATAGAAGAAAGGGACGAACAGCCCTGCATCTGGAAGTCACTCTTCAAGTCGCAAAGCAAGTACTTCTGGATCTCCAGCCTCCTTTCAGGAATGCTCAACGTCTGGAACTTGTCGATCATTTCGGCCACAGTCGTCGTGTCACGCTCTAGGAAGTCTTCGAAGCCGTCGGGCTGATCCGCAAAGCGGGGATCGGCATTCTTGAATGGCTCGACGATCCGAGGTTCCCAAACGACAGTTGCACGATCTAAGGAAGTTAGAGCGGGTTGAAACATGAAACACCGGACATCGCTCACCTCCGTCGTAATCTAGGATAGGAAAGGTCAGATTGGCTATTCCATGCCGAGAACAGGCACGTACCTCCTCCGCCTAGCATGCTCGCAGGAGATCTGTCGCCTTGGGTGGACATCACGATGACGTCATATAAGTAGTGCAGCTGTCCGACATTGTCAATGTATTGGTTGGAGATTATGAAATGAGAACGTACCTCGTCATAATCCACCGCTTTCATCTAGGCAGTACCGCTCAGCATCTGTTGGTACTGAATGAGGTTCACGTACCTTTTGGATATCTGTCGGAAGCTTGCAAGGATGCCGTGTGATCTAGGGCAGTTTGAGTGTGTTAAAACATGTCAAGCGGATTGCCAGACGTACGAGCACATCTCCCGTGAGAATCTTGACAGACTCGATGTCTGTGATGTCGTACTCACGTCGGAACTGGACGAAGATCTCTCCCGGTTGCAACTTTCCTGTGGGATCTGGAACACGGATCAATGAGAAATACCTCACGGGACAAGACATGGCGTACCTGGCACGATCTTGCCGTCGACACAGCGGTCCAGTTTGAATCGGATGTCTTTTGCTGTATTCTCGATTATCTTCTTGATGATATCCTTGACTTTGCGTCTGAGGTACACAGAGTCGGATAGGTTGAATCCCGATAAGAGGCACAAGTATGCGGACTCCTCATACGAGACCGGGAAGTCTTCGGCATCTTCTTCTTCTTCTGGCATCTCTTCTACAGACGCACCCCGCAACACAGCGCCTGCTCGTGACATACGCTGTAGCATGAGGTGGCACAGATCCTCCAGCGTATAAGCCATGTGGATCGGCTTGGACTTGCCATCGTAGAAAGGAAGGAGGGACAGCTTTAGCGACTTCACCATGAGGTCGACCAGGACGTCGTTCGGCACACCATTCTCCGCCAAGAGAACGACCAACTGAGTGGTGATGCGTGCCGGGGCAGTGAAGGCAGTCGTTGAAAGGATGTCGATGGTTCTGAGAGACGGATCTTGCATCTGATCGTCGCTGTATTTGATCTTGATCTGTGAAGGACGAAGCCATACCCGGGCAGCAGTGAGCTCTTTCGCTGGCGGACAAAGCACGAACATGCCCTTGCCACCAGCGGTACGATGCTGCACAGCGCAAGGGGCGAATCGCAGCCCCATTCGAGCCTGAATGTCTTTCGCGACAGCCCAAGTCATGAGACCCGCTCCGTCGGTCATGTCCCGCTCAGCGGGCGGTTTAGGCAGATGGGCATAGTTGTCGGCAACTGCAACGTCTCATTCAGCATGTAAAAGAGCTTGGCGGACGGAAGAATACGTACTTTTGTCCTTCTCCTCTAAGATGTCGTCGAGTTCCAGTCTCGGACCAGGAACCGACGAGCTCCACAAGAGTTGCATGCGTTTCGCCCACTTACCAACCGTTTGGCGACGATTGAGATCTGGTGGATTGTGCCGGTTGATGAACCAAAGGAAGAAGGCATCGCTGTCCAAATCACGCGTATCGTCATACTTGCTCCCAATGGCGGTATTGATAAACAGGGCCGTGCCGTCCTTGATGAACCAAGCGTGATACAAGTCGTTCCCAAGCCGGATACCCTCGCAGAGCGTCTGAGTGATATACGAGGGGTCAACACCCTTCAGGGAAGGATCATCAAGCTTTACAGCCAAGAAGGCTCCTGATCCGTACAGACGAGTCAAGCGGTTTGAGTTTGAGACCACAACGGAAGGCGCCTTCAGTTCGACAGTCAAAAGAGGATGTTTGGAAGATTTCATCTTAGAAGTCTCATTCTTGTCTCGTGCGATCGATAGAACTGCGCGGAAGCGGACTCGTCCTCCATAGCGAGTGTCTTTCAGATCGTTCGGATTTCCGAGCTCCATAAATTCGCCTTTGCTCTGAAGGGCTTGTTCATCGCATAAAGATTGCCAGACCTTCGTCTTCACCATGAAGCTGGATCGCCTTTCCAGTGGCAAGAAGTCAAGGAGGCAATGTATAACCTTCACGAGAGTCTCGTGTTTCGTTCGAGGCCCAAATCCCTCACACGCCCTTCGAAGAGCAACCATCACTTTACGCTGGGTGACGATCTCGTCAACAGAGAGTATGGTGTTGGCGATTCGGAAGACCTCGTATGAGACGTGAAACGGCAGTCCAGTCAGCTCTTGCGCTAGTTCCGCCGAGGAATACACCGGAGTCAATGGGCCGCGCTTTATGGATGGTCCCGGAGATCTTCGCAGCATACTAGGGGGAAGAAAACTGCTCGTAACGGCTTTTGGGGCCGCGTGCCGGAGGGCCAGAGCATTTGTCTGATCGACGTCCATGCTCGCATGGGCCAATTTCTCCGTGGGCGTCGCGTCCTGTAGCCTAGCACGTTTGCTCTGATGATCAGCATCGAGTTCCGTAGAGCCAGCACGCTTCCCGTTGCAGTTCAACTTCTCGCCAGCTCCAGCTTCGGTCGCCGGCAGGATGGGAGGAGGAGTACGGAGCGTAACACATGTAGCATCTGAGAGAGTCGAAGTCGGCGGTGGCACAGATGCAAACTGAGGCCCGAGAATGTCCTGCAGGGGTGACGCAACTTGGTTCCGCATGCCCAAGAGAGGCACAACTTGAGCCACAGACAGAGTCGGAGTTCCGGTTGTAGCTTGCGACCGCGCTGATGCGCTCGGAGAGCCAAACGCCGAGTCATTTGCAGCGAGAAGAGAACGAGCCATTTGCTCTTGCGCCGAGGGAGCCGTGCCATTCAGAGACTGTCCAGTCATGTTATGCATCTGATGGGAAGCTTGCTGTAATGCGGCCAGTGCAGTGCAAGACGGTGGCTCCAAGGAATACGGGTTCTGCACAAGAGTCGTGGCCTGCTGTGGGAGGAGGCTCGCTTGGACTGAGCAGGGAAGATTACGTACGGGTTCTACAGCTCCCGCCCCATGAGGTTTCACGGAAGAGGACAGCACGATAACTTCTCGAGAGAGTTCAACGGGGTTTCGATCAAGCCCAGAGGCCGTGTTCTGCTTAGGATGCAAAGGTTCAGCTCGCGTAGGTTCGACATGGACATACTGTGCACTGCTGGAAGAGCTGGATTCAGTCGTAGGATGATGTGTCACATATTCATTCTGCAGTAAAGTTGAGGAGGAAGGAAGGGGGTTCGACGCATGGTGAGGTTGGACTAGGAGAGGTGGCGGCGCAGGCGCGGTTGTAGCTGGCTCGAACCGGGGTGTATATATGGCTTGGTTTCGAGAGAGCATGGTAGTAAGATCAATCATGGCCTTCTCGAGGCCAAGGAAAAGGGGCTGGAGACCAGCCAAGACCGAGTCAGTCGTTGGGGACGCAGTCGGTCGTGGAGTAGAGACAATCAAGGATGATGACGCAGACGTGGATGCAACTTGGCTGTTCTCGGGGATGGATGGCGATATCGCAGTAGTTGTAGTTGCTTGGGAGGAGGAGGAACTTTTATTCGATTGGGAAGCATCGGGAGATGATGGGGATAGCATAGCAGAGGCAGAGGTATCAACAGCAGGAGCCTGGCCAGATGCACTAGCGTCTATGAAACAATCGTCATGTATGAGCTCATGCAAACCCAAGGTATATGCGTACCTTTCAAGTTAGTCGCGGGCTTGAACGTGAAGATAGAGTCATAGTCATCGTCACTTTCGTGCTGCATATCAACATCAGGGTGATCGTATTCGTCGTCGGAGTACATGGTTGAGAGTAAAGGAGGAGGCGGAAGACCCGAGCTGCGGAGTGCAGGATGAAGGTTCAATGCAAGTTAAGAGCTGGAGGGATGAGTTGTGAAGCGAGGTGCATATACTCAGGACAAGCCCGAGTTATTGTGAGTGCGGGAAAAGGTGGGTGTTGAGAAGAACGGGGAATGGCAAAAATCCGTCGCGCAACACGCTCTTATGTATTCGCTCATGTGACCCGCCGAGCGCGGCACGCAAATTTGATTCCGCTTGTCGGCGGTGAGCGGCGGCGAGAAAGGGTTCCTTCTTCGGACAATCACAATGTGAAATGATCGATCGATAATGGCTGAACTGACTAGAACTTCTGCGGCTACCAGCCTTCTACTGCAAGATTAAGCGCTCTCAGCGCTCTTTCTCGCTTCGATCTCCTATCTTTTGCTATGACTCGACTTGTCCAATTCGCCGGATAAGGATTGCGCCATTACTATTTCGGGACGGCTCGCAATTCGTGACTCATCCGGAGCCAAATCAACGCCGCTTGCACGCGAACAAAATACGGAGATGGACGAAGACGCCCTGTACGACGTGACTGAAGCGGACGCATCGCTGTACGCCTCGAGCGAGTTTCAAGCTTGTGAGTTCGCTCGATAGGGCTTCTTCAACCGAATTTGATGCGAGTCACCTTCGAGTTCTGCAATCGGTGGAAGCCGGAGAAAGGCCCGAGACAACCGAACACGCATACAATGAGCACCCATCAGCAACTCGTACTCCTGAGCGCGTTCCGTCGGCAGATGCTAGAACATCTACGCCGCGCACTATGCTTGGCTTCGTATCGCAGCTCTTCTCCCCGCCTTCCAGTCGAGGGACGATGGCTTCCGTCCCTCTACTGAGCCAGCCGTCGGTGTACCCTCCATTGCCGTCTCCACCTCGTACACCGTCTCCGGCGATGCCCGGATCCTTCCAATTCTATCGTGATGTTGATGAGCTCGATTCTCCTCCTCCACCTGTGCGGTCGTCTCAAAACGTTCCGGTTGCGCTCCTCTCCCCGGAAAGCTCACGACGAGCATCCGGCGTCGAGCTGCCTCAGGGTACAGATCCGTTACTTCGAGAAGCGAGCGCTCATACTCCGCATCTGTCTCAACGTACAACGCAGCTCACTCTCGAGTCGGACCGAGTTGCCGTTCAAACCAGACTGTTCGCCTCAACGTCAGCATCTCCATCCAATGCCGGCGACGGGGGCAGCGCTGCCGAGTCTGCATCACCGACAAAGTCGAAACGAGCATTCAACGCTATTCACGAAGATGAAGAGCCATCCGCACGGAAGACGCCTTCTGTTAGACCCTCTCAACGACCTCGCCTCTCGTCCCCTATCGTCCCTCCAAACTATATGCGCCACCTTCCGAAGTCATCACAGACAAGTTCGTCTCTCCCGCCAACTCGAAGCGCATATACTTAAATATTTCTAGCTCCACCTTTTCCCCATGATCCGTTCGCCATCCAAATTCACAACCACTTTCTCCACAACATGCTCAAAGACTTCCCATGGAGCTTTCGCTACGCGTTCTGCTGCTTCGTTTCGAATGGATGGATGGATTGGAATGATGTCGACACAACGAAACTCTCCGAGCTGCTCGGGACCATGCACCGGAACCCCATCGCCATCGCCACCAATGCCGGCCTTGGAGCACTTGCGGCCGACTTCCTTCCAAAGGAGAAGAGATCCCAAAGGGTTATTAGCAAGCGCGTGCTCGATGCACTTGATGACGAAGAACGGAGTCTGAAGGATCGACGGGATTCCCACAAATTTGGCAAAATCGAATGGCCGGCTGGCCATGTCAAATTTTCTGCTCTCCTTCAGCGCCAGGGTAGCTCCAAGGAGTCCTCCGAGCTGAAGCTGGTGCTCCAGCCACCTTCGCTGTCTGTCAATAACTCGAATCGATTCGTGCGAAAACTTGGATCTCGAGCGGTTCTATCAGTCAGTATAGAAGACACCCTTCTTCGTCAGGACGATCTTTCCTATCTATACGACGCAATCGCTCAAGGTCTTCTTATCGAAGGGGAAGTTTTCCATGCTATATGTGCCAAGGACGGTTCAATCACGTTTATCTCGGGGATGACTGCTCCCTATTTGGGATTAGGCTCTATCACCAGCGATGACTTCTGGATTTGGTTCGTCAGATGGCACAATGACTGGAAGCGTCAGCCCGATCAATCCATGACGAAGTGGGGTGCTCGAATGCAACTAGGGCTGTCGGATTCAGTACCCGGCCCGACTCTGAAGCGCGAGGGCATTCTTACCAAACCCGATATCAGTCAGTTTCTCATCGTGCTGATCTTTCCTACCTGATATTATGCCTCAGTTTCTCCGTTCTGGGATGGAGAAGGCAAACCTCCTAGCGAGATGATCATGACTGATGGCTCTGGGTACATGTCCCAGGATATTCGGCTCCACATTCAACATCTCTACGACTTACGGCATCCACCGGCTGCTGTGCAGGTTCGCGTGGCCGGTGCAAAGGGCCTTCTGGTGGCTTGTCCTCTGACGCACATTACCGACCATCTGCAAATATGGATAAGACCATCACAGGTCAAGTCCTACCCGAAAATAGCATATCTTGACGATCCGAGCTTAACGACCATCGATGTACTCCGGCCTTCTGATTGGTCCATGCCTTCTCGTATCACCGCTCAGCTCATCATCAATTTGCGGGAAAATTACGTACCAGCGTCAGTCCTATGCAACGCGTTCACGGCGGCTTTGGAAGCTGCCACAGAGCCGTTCATGAAGTATGCAACCGAGAACGACCGTCTTCAGTTGTGCAAAGTCATCGAGACTGAGTGCCGTATCGTTACCAGCCGCTTGAGCCGTTCCGAAAGTTCCCTCCGAGGTCGGTTTATTGCCACACGCCAGAACGATACTACTATTCCCGACTTTCCTCCGACCAAAGAAGAAGCTGCGTACTGCAGTCTGATGGCTGGATTCTCTCATGCCAGTAACCCTCATGTGTACAAGGACGTAAAGTTCATATTGAAGAGCATCATCAAGCAATACATTGGCGACTTCAGATTTCCTCTGGACCAGTCATTAGACGCCCTCATCATCCCTGGTACGCCATCTATGGTGTGTTTCTGCCTCGTCACGACTGATTGCATTCTATTTAGATCCTCTTGGAGTTCTGGAAGAAGGGGAGATCGCATTTTACTTTCCGGACCCTATTCAAGAACCAAGCGGAGCGATGGTCGACTGTTTGAGAGGAGACGTGCTTGTATACAGACATCCTGGTCTGCTTCCGACTGATGCCCAGAAGGTAATACTTTGTTCCCTGAACTGGATACCGCTCTAATAGGATCCAATAGGTCAAAGCGGTTGATCGCGGCGTGGTATGTTCGATACACTTCCTCCTCAGCTTGCTCGTTTAATAGATGTCATCAGCTACGGATGTGGACGGGCGTGATCATAATGTCAACCTGTGGACGTCGCTCTCCAGCATCGTATTTGAGTGGTGGAGGTATGCCAGCTTGATCACGGGAAGTGCATATACTCACCCTCGCTGCTAGACTATGACGGCGGTACGGGTGTTATGCGTCGGCAAGGAGACCGTTAACCTATCCTACAGATCGCGCCATCATCATCTGGGACGAAAAAATCGTAACGCCATTTCGAAACGCCGATATTCGACACGCTTCTCCATCTTCGGCTTTTGAGGAGAGCATACAAAACGTGAACGAGAGCGCACACGAGGTCGACAGCAAGATGTCGTTCTTGGCCGCGAAGTCACAGCGGCAGACGCTGCAGAGCTTCCTTCTCGCAGGAATGAAGAACGACTACGTCATGCAGCGCTGTTTGTCCCTTCCGAGTGCAACTGATACGGCCGAAACTGAGACTGTTACAGATAGTCATCTTCATGATGTTGCTGTTGCCGCGTATGGACTTCATGATCCGCGATCCATTGACTTGGCTCACAAGTACGTTCTTCTATCATAGTGTATGGACCAGAACAGTAGACTAACGTGGATTTCAGGTACAATCTTGCTCTCGACTCGCCGAAGTCAGGGTTGAGAATCAAAAAAGAGGTTTTCCGGCAGGATGTCCGGAAGTTTGATCGGGCTCATCCTTGGAAGATGGATAAGCTCCTCGGTGACAATCGCTTACCCCTGAAGCGGGAGGCTCCTGGGGCATTCATCTTGTATCAATTAGCCGCGCAGGGAAAGGAGCTCCAAGGCCGTCTTCTTAAGCGATTTCATGATCTGTGGCTCCCAGTGCAAACTCGTGCACCGTGGAAGGATGCGGCTCTCTCTGAGCCTTGGGAAAAGTTCCAACAGCGCGCAAGCTGCAGCCCCGATCAGAACATGGTGGCGTCTCGCACTGCAATCGCCGAACATGTCAACAACGTTTTACTAGCCTACGACGTCGCAAGGCGGAGCATGGGCTCTCACTATCAAGCGCAACAAATGGGGGCGCTGGATAGCTCCTCTCCGAAGAGCGACTACGGTGCTCAACTGTGCGACATCCGACGACAGTTCTGGGACGGCGCGGACGCTTGCAACGTTGGCGACTGCATATCCTCGCGTGAGCTGCGTGCCGTCTTGGCGTCATGCGCACACGTCATCGCCGAGAACAAGACGAGCTTTGCCTTCGACGTGGCTTTCTGGGACATCATCCGGCTCAAAGCTGACTCCGTACGGCTCTATGTCCAACCGGGACACGCGGAGCCTCTAGCCGGCAGGATGGCCCCTGCGCCCACCGTTAGCTCGGTCGCGATGGGGATGTTGACGCTCAACAAGCGACTCCTCGGCACATCCATACCTCGTGAGCCCCCATGATGTTCTGCGCGGGCAATACTGATTCTCCCTGCAGAAATCGGCCGCGCACGGACAACATAAGTGCCCGTTACCCCGCGGTCCGCGCGGCTCCAGTCGCGACTCCGCTTTTCGCTCACTCTCCCTCTTCATACCGGTCTGACGCATTCGTCGTTGACGTGGCGTCGTGCTCCTTTCTGAATCTCCTCACTTGTATCAGTAGTTTTCACTTCCTCCTCCGACCTTTTCGCTATAATGATACGTTATTTCAAGCCGTAAATGCGGTGACGAATGCGCAATGTCGGCTACTAATGACGCCATGAGCGACCGCCAAGTACTCCAGACTGTAGATCGTTTACTCTCCTGGCAGACGTGGTAAACATCCCGCAGCTTCCAGACGGGATATCAAGGCGCCGTCTCAGCATGCATTACTAGCCACGTCTCGTGGTCAAAGGAGAGGCACGGAGCATCGGTCAGGTTCGTCCGAGGTCCGAGGACTTCGCTCGGAGGCAATTGCGACCTCGACCAAGCACCATCCCTGAGGCGTTCACCGCACGTCTATAACAGTGCGTCGCTCAGCACCTTACACTCAACATAGACAAGATGGTTCGCGTTCTCCTCACTGTGAGTAGACAAGCAAAGTCAACGAGAACGATACTGAGAGGTTGTCGCAGAATGACGATGGGCCGCCCAACCCTAGAGAGTCGCCATACATCTTCTCGTTCGCGCGCGCACTGGAGAAGGAGCTAGGTTGGGACGTCAAGGTCGTATTGCCGGCCAGTCAGAAGTCTTGGATAGGTGCGTCCCAGCATCTTCATCTCTCAAAATAGTATCTGACCGTGTTGCCAGGAAAGGCGTACGTCATCAAGGATGTAATAAAAGGGAAGTACTACTACCCTCGAGAGCCTGGTACGTCTGTCCGATCGAGCGATGCAACTTTCCGGCTGACAGTGATCACAGACGGCATGGGCGAGCACTCAGATGCCTCCCGGCCTCTGAAAGACGGAGAGGTAGCAGAGTGGATTCTGCTAGAAGCAGTGCGTCTTCATCGGCCGATTGTGCAGGTCATCACTGACACACTGCAGACACCCGCTACTTGTGCCAATATCGCGTTGCATAACCTGTACCCTGGCGAGATAGACCTCGTAATATCAGGACCGAACTTTGGGAGAAATTCATCAGGTGCGCCGCTCCTCCCATCGTTGAGCGAAATGTATGCTGATCCTTCCGATGCAGCATGCTTCATGCTCTCATCCGGTACCATCGGTGCGACCTTGTCCTCTTCCCTCTCGCACATCCGCTCCATCGCCCTCTCCTACGCCACCTTCCACCATCCCACGCCTGCCGAATACACCCCACCCGCCAACACCCTCTCCTGCCGCATCATCAACTCGCTATACTCGAACTGGGGCGCCGATGGCCATGGTCTACGGAACGGCGAGGTCGACCTGTACAGCGTGAACCTTCCGATGATCCAAGCTCTGCTGGCGGACGGCGGTGTAGAGGCGGTATGGACGACGGCATGGAGGAACGGGTACGGACGGTTGTTCACGCCGAGTGCGAAGAAGCCCACTGTGAAGGCAGCCGGGCCGGATGCTCCGCCATCATCAGCGAGCTCATCTGGGACATCAACGCCCTCAGGCAACCAGCCCTCGTACGCACTCCCGAAGCACCACACCGATCCGGAGACGGCGGCCCATCCATTGACGTTCCACTTTGCCCCCGATATGGAGCCGCTCGTTAGGCCAGACGTCACCCTGCTGCCGGAGGGCACGGACACTTGGGCCTTGCACCATGGTTTCGCGAGCGTTACACCACTTCGAGCGGCGTTTGCCGAGCCTGGAGCGGAGAGCTTGGCGCTGGCAGGGGAAGCTGAGGGGAAACCTGGGGCGAAAGTGCGGCTATAGTGCTCGCCGCACTTCTGGTCTGCATGGCGGCTGTTTGTCCATTCGCCTCTAGATCCGCCGTAGCCGCACCCACTGATAATATAGCCTCTTTTGTGTCACCATCGGTCCGACTCTGGCGTTGTCGGAGATCGTTATCGGGTGTTCCGGTATCTGTCCTGAGGCAACAGGTTGGCTGTATCGATCCTGGACCTATGAACATCGTTGCAAGGCCCATCATGTCAGTGACCTCAATCGTGTAGACGTCAAGCGTACCCAAGATTTAAGACCTCTCGCATATATAAAGGCTGGACTTCTGGCGCTCCCGATGATCCAGATTATCTCAACCTCGCCGCTCTCTATATCACTCTATACCGATTCGCAACAATGTCGAATGTACAGACATCCAAGTTAAGCGAAGCGCCCCTGGATGCCTCTACGTCAGCGGGTGAGTCAAACACTTGGACGAAGTGAAGAGATTTACTTACGGGTAACTTACTAGAATCGAAACAGGAGTTTCCCTTTGCTGAACAACTCATGGAAGCATTCCAATCATACAACACACACAACCCTGCTTATCCGTCTATCTCAGGACATCATCACCGAGCGGTAAGGCCTTCTGCGGTACCCAATCAATGACCCTAATACACGCGGACAGGCTCAATGGGCTGTGGAAGCCTTCTCTACAGCGCCAGTGGACGGAATATCAGCTCGCTCTGGACGCGTTGGTTGCGGAACGCGATGATGTCGCCGATATCGGAATGGACATCGTCAGGCGCCACGGGAATCTCGACATTGAGCCGTCCATCGAAGGAAAGAGCGACACTATTCAAAGGCGTGATGCCGTCAAAGCGCTTTGCGATGACACAGAAGCGTGCATGAGTGCTTTCCGTAAGTGCGGCAAAGCGCTAAAAGTCTTTTACGACACTGTGGAGCAGCACCAAGAGGAGCAAGGAGAGTCCCTCGTTCGACGTTTCAATTGGACGCTGTACAACACGCTGGACTGGATTACGACCGAAGGATTGCTTCCCAGCGCGGTTCCGACCTCTCTAGCTTGGACAGGGTTTGTTTGGGACCTCGCAACTGTTGTCGGCGTTGTCGTTGTCGTCTACCAGTTGTTCATGATGTGAGTACATGCATTGGGTAGATGCTCGTAGATACGTATCCCCGTTTGAATGCAAGATGTCCCTGCATCTGTATGTGTGCCGGAGAGCAGTCGATTGACCCCCATACATCCAATTGCGACCGTCTGCATGTGTGACGTCCGACCCGCGGACCCGCGACTCCGACTCGAGAGGAGTTGAACGTGCACTTGATTGCACAGTATGATGCGATGCAGCCCCACGCAGCAGCTCATGAGATATCTCCACTTCGATGAAGCTGCGGTGCTCTCGCCTGACGGACCGGGCGGCTTCAAGTTGAGACTGACTCGTAACAATATCGCCGACTGTCGGAAGGCCCTCGACGATTAGTGCGGGCGCCTTACTGCACTGTGGCCCCCGAAATTATATGTATCTACCCATACCGCCCGGCTGTGCGATGGGCCGCAACAAACTTCACCATTGTTTCAGTGTCTGTATTACTTGCATTGGTCTCTGTGATGATGTTTTACTATCGCAAGGACTTGTACATCGGATATCCTTCTCTTCGTGGGTAGCCTCACTGCACATGCCGCTTCACTCTACGTGCACAAAATGTCCTCGGCGCTATCTCAAATATATTCATGAATTCGTACCAGCCGAAGGCATATGGTTCGTTGTGTGCGGCGCTATGTACTTGCGGGTGACACGAGGCCAAAGCAGTGCTCTGTACAATCCCTACACCAGACCCGCGGCCGCCAGGACATATACGTATGCTTGGCTCTCCAGAGGGATTTGGCTCTGCAGAAACATACATAAGCGCGCGTCAACAGACATTGCAAATTCAACACCTTCCCTTTACACAGAAACCTCAGTTTACTTACAAAATGGTGTCTGTTGTATTCGATCGCGCCCGAGACAGCCAGGAGCTGCAAGACGAATGGCATAAGTACGCCAAGGGCAAGTCGTCAGTTTCTGTCGATGATCCTGGTATTGATGGTACAGACAGAGCTGGCCGGTTGCCTGAGAACTGCCAAGCTATTGAGACAGCATCAGGTGATCGATGCTGAGCAGCGTCGCACGATGCAGGAGAGGATCGATGCTGCTCTCAACGCCTTCCAGCGGTACGATCAGCTGGAGGAGGAGGATGACACGACTCACTCCCAGCTACGCGAGGCGCTGAACCAATTTGGCTCTGCACTCAGATCGCTTCGAGAGGAGGCGAAGAAAGGTGAGAGAGCGATGGATCGTATTGTCGGACAGATGAAGCGTGCCCTCGCCAAGAGTCCTGACAACGACAAGTCGCCTACCCACCGCGAGGGTGCCAAGGGCCGCTGCGGACATCGTCCACAGCCCAAGCCACCAGTCAAAGAGGCCAACCCTGCACCGTGCGCGCAGATCAATATCAGTATCATTGGCACAGGCTCGATGTCGTTGATGAATTAGCCCAGTCGGTCCATATGGCACAAGGTTTGCTGGTGCGCATGTAGTTACACTCGTACGGGAGCGAGTCCCATGTTGCCTCCATCAGTTCTTGAATCCATCATTTCTCGACGAGCCATTGTTGTATAGTGTGTGCAGCGGTCAAATGGCGCGTCCACGCATGCAAAGTGAGACTAGCGGAGTTCGTGAAGAGGATAACTACTAGTCGTTCAGAAGGAAGGCCAGCGAGAACGCGACCCGCCTCGTTCAGCCACATCGCGACGCGTGGACGCGTCCTGCACCGTCGCCGGACCCGCGACTCCGTAACCAGTCGGACACGGACAATCTCCCGTCTGCGCGTTTCACGCTGCTTAGAACGACGATGGCAATCTCCGCTCGTACATTCTAGTGTCTTCGCTTCCCGTCCTGCCCAATCTGTAGTCTCAAGCGCTCAGAAGAACCGCCCTCGCATCGACTGAGGTGCCCCAGCTCCCGAGGACGCTCTCGCTTACCTCCCGCCATGCCGTCACCCTAACGATGCAGTCAGCGACCGGATTGCCGCTTCGGTCGTCTCGACATTGCCCATACTACAGAAGCTCTTGAGACTGCAGCAGCGGACGAAACGCTGGCATCAAGAAGTGGCGCGTCGGATGAAGCGAGAAAACCTGGCCTAATGCCCTGGACGGCATACTGTCTGTGTAGCCCATTTGAAGGACAAGAGGTGGCAGAGAATAGATTCTCCCGCGATCCGTGCGTGCGTCCTAACTTGCAATGGAATCAATAACTAATGCAGATAGCAGATCTCAGAAATCGGACCTAATGTCGCCCTGCGTTGAGCGTGTATGCGGCGAGAAGCGGCATTGACATTGTCACATTTGGAGAACTCTGCAGGGACTGCAACTGGTGCGTCTCTCTCTGAACCATAGAGTGGGTGCATATATTAATGGCAAATGTGCAGGGTGCCGTACGCTATCGTTTGGAATGCTCCGTACACTGGTACATACCTCATCACGCTCGCCGAAAGCGGGACCTGCCACATCATCCGCTCGCTCTACTCAGGCTGTTCCTGTCGGTCAGACACCGCGGTGGACTGCTGGGGATGACGAAGACCAAATGGAATGGCGACGATCCACTGTTCTCATCGACCATGAAGTAAGTGAGAGTTGCAATTACTGTGTTGTATGCGCCAACGCATCGGAAAGCCCGTAATGAACATCGATATCGACTAGTGAACGTCATGGCATACGATCCCAAGCGAGCACGGCACCCAGGAGATTAGCCGCACATTCGTTGGCATCCGTCTTGGCGCGAGTTTGTAGCCGCCGCTCGTCCGGCCAGATGTGCCCGGCCAGATGTCAAGTTACCATGCGTACCCAGTGTACCAAGTCTTGGGCCTTGCACCATTGCATCCCAGGCGCGACGCCACTTCGAGCGGTGTTTGCGGAGAACATCCCCAGTAACCGCGCAAATTGGTAATGCAGCCTCTAATCTCGTTATTCTATTCCATTTGGTACTTAAGTTTGACCACTTTAGGCCTAAGTTGCCAAAGCCACCCGGGTGCTTTGACACTTCTCACTATGCGCACGGGCCGTTCCGTCGCCATGCTCGCAACCGTTAGCTGTATTACCGTGCTCTTTGATGGCCAGATCCTGCGCTGTGCCATGAGCTATCTTGGTCGTGCAAGCTTCACCGAGTATGAATACCGGGGTGGGTTTCGATTGGACTTCAAGCGCACCAGTAACCCTGCATTTAACCATTACCGAGGCTCAATATGTCATCCGTACAGGATGCATTCATCCGTACAGGATGTTCCGCGAGAGTCGGAGAGGAGGGATGTATTGTCTCCCGAGGGTATGTCCGCACGTGATGACTTGAGCGAGAAAGCAGTTGACATTGATTGCTTAGAGCTAGCAAAGGAAATCAAGTGGGCCAACGCTGTATACCATCACTTTCAGGAACAGGACCACGCGTTCAAAGCTGTGCTTCTCCGTGCGGAGAACGATCGCATAAATCACATGTATTGTACTCCTGCACAGGACTGCCACAATGCTGATGGTGTGGACAGACTCGAGAGCAAGTTGAACAAAGACAATCGGACCCAGTGGGAGGGATATTAACAGCAATTGGTAACGATGGATGAAGAACGTCGTCATGCAACGACGACCGCCCTTACCATCCTCAAGCTCGTTCGTACTTTTTTGGAAACCGCGAAACCTGAAGAGCAGATTCCGGAACAGTACTGGCCGTCCGTGAACGCCATCCACGTCTGTGGCCACAGGGCGATTGACCGCATACATAATTATCACCGTCTGGCACGCATCATAGAGCAAAAACGGTTTCCGGTGAGCTGGCCTCTCTTGCGCCTGCTTGAGGGGGTGTACAACTTGTACAAGAGGGTTGAAGAGTGGAGTGAACCGTCTCTATAGTTAATTTCTCCTTGTCATTACCCTGTTCCCTCCTGTAGTTTGCCACCGCCGCGAGCGACCCGCGTGGAATGACGATATGGTGCTACACACGAGACTCGGAACCACAACTCCACCTGCGGCTGACGCGACCCTGCACTTAAGGCAGGACCCACGTCGAGTCCCCTCCGCAAGTCCCCGTGTTGCCCTCTACTCTTATAAATTATCTGCGTGTCAGCGGTCGAAAGCAAAGCATACGGTTGCGGATTTGTTAATGAACTCGAGGTTGTAAGCGCGACGCTTCGGAGACGTCCGCTTGACGTTGAATTCTGCAAGTCCCACACAATGCAGCATGTGGGCCGGCTAAACATTTGACCGAAACGTGCTCCTTATCTGATGCTTCACACGGTGTGCATCTGGGCTCCCATAGATCACACGGAGCTCTGAGCTAGGATGCACCAAGCTCGGGGGTTCCGTCGCTATCGTCATTGCGCTCAACGTTACTGTCAAGGGATTACGAAACGGACCAGGCGGCCTCGGGATCGCCGATCTCGCTAAGCTATAAGTGCATCGTGTTATAATGGCTTTCTCCCGGTGCCATTTTCTTGCCATTATCCCCCACAAACAGCTACAGCTACAATGTCCACGAGCGTGTCGAAGTACACATTGATTACGGACGAGCCTGAAGGGCAGAGGTGCGTCCGATCCTGGCTCTCGGCGTTCGACATATGCCCCGTCACCCAGTACGATCTCACTCGATCCCAACAGACTGAACAGGCAGCATGCAGCGCTGAAGAAGTTATTTGATGATCAACTGTTGCCTGACGGGTTGGAGCTGAAGGGCGGGGACTGGGTACTCGACTCTGGAACTGGGACTGGTACGCTTTTTGCACCGTGGCACAAGCCCAATGATCGGGCTGAATGATATCGATCAGGCGTCTGGGCAATCGACCTCGCCTCCGCCTTGCCGCCCACAGTGCAGATCGACTGCATCGACCTCACGACGCGCCTCTTTCCCCGGGGGAATGAAGTTCCGGCGAACTTGCACTTCTCGACCGGCAACGCGCTTGCCCTCCCGGAAGAGGCACAGAGCAAGTACACGCTCATTCACCAGCGCTTTCTCTCCGGTGCATTCGGTAACTCGGACTGGCACACCTGTCTCGGCCAGCTCTGGACTGCCCTGCGTCCGGGTGGGTGGCTGAAGCTGGAAGAGCTCTACGGACGCATCACGCCCTCCCTCCCGCGCTCGACAGAGCTGATGCGCATCTCCCTGGAGCTGGAGACGAAGCGCGGGATCGACTTTGCCGCTGTCGAGAAGCTTCCTGAGTGGATCGGACAGGCAGGGTTCGAGGATGTGCGAGTCGATTCGAGGAAATGGATACTCGGCCCGGGCGAGGAACGCGCAGGGGAGAGGGCGATTTTCCTCGGCGCGTGGAGGGCGATCCGGGCTGGGGTGACTGCTGCTGGTATGTGCTCTGCATTTCTGTATTACTGCCACGACTCTCTTCTCATTCCTCTTATGATAGGGTACGATATGGGCATGCCGGACCAGGCATGGGAGACGTTCGTTCAGGAGTTGGAGGCGGAGCTTGATGCGAACGAGGCCGGGTTGGTCATATACAGTTTTGAGGCGCGCAAGCCCCTGTAGCGTGTATGGATCCAAGCGGCAGAGGGATCGTGCTATCCCACCATGGTTTTGATCGATATCAAGCACTCAAGACGATGTGCATGCAGGTATGTTGAGATCACGGGGAATGAGGCCTCGAGCGACACGTGGCTGTTGTATCGCATCCCACCGCTACTTGTACCTTGCACCATCGTTTCGTAAGAACGACACCGGCCTGAGCAGCGTTGTCAGGCCCCAATGGGAGTAATCTGGCCTTTAGTCACCGGGGAGGGGTGCATACCGGTGCGGGCCTACTGCTCTGAGGGAGCGGGAAGCTTGCGGCGCGCGTAAGCTGGCGTCACATCAAGCATGCAAGGGCCGCTTTTCTCCCGTTCAATCACCGATGGTCCATGGTCCGATTTGGTCCTGTTACTCAGATGAACCATGGCTCTTGTCGTCCAGCTTCATGGTATATAAGTGTCCAAGATGAGGGCCAGGGAGGATCAAATCTCCCTGCGCGCCTCTCGAGTCGCTCTCCCTCAGAACCGCAGTCTCGATATTGAACATGCCGACTGAAGGAAATGTCACTTCGCGCAAGCCAGCGTCTGCAGCGAGGAAATCCACTCTCGACAGTAAGTCATCGCGGCATCTTGAAGTAGGTTCAGCGGGTCAAGCCGCCTCAGGTTTAGAGTCCTTTCCAGGTTTAGACTGGGAGATCGCGCGGGCCAAAGACGACCGCGAAATGTTGCACGAACTGCTTCAGGTGGACACTGAGGCTATTGTCCTCCTGAGGCGTAACATCGCGCATCAGTAAGTCTCGTATCGCTTGTTACAGGCGAATGCTAAGGGCATGGCCAGACTGGGACAGAAGCTCAGTCCAGAGAGACAATCACAATGGGAGGGCTTGCAAAAGCGGCTGAGGGAAGCGGAAGCGGCGATGCGCAAGGAAGAAAAGCAAGCCATTGCTACGCTCGCGGCTATTGACGCCTGTCTGGAAAACTCCAGCCCGAGGCTGCAGGCGTCCTCGGACTGGCGTGCGCTCCGCACAGCGTACGACGAGACGTGGGAACGGCTGATCGCGTGTGGGCCGGAGCTGGTCACGCTGGTGCACGATGTGGAACTGGCACGTCATACCGTGACGTGGCCGTTCTGGTATGTGTACTATTCGGCCATCACAGGGATCACACGGATCGTAGCTACATGCGTGTACAGGTGTATGTGATGCATTTGCGCTAGTACTGTATATCATTAGGGGCGCTGGGCGTCTTGGCAAGGAAGTACAGTGCCGTTGATATATGCCACATCGCACCTCGCTGCTCGCCGCAGCCGGCAGCGTCTCTTCTCAATGGTGACGTCCTTGTCGCTACCGCGGCGAGGGTGCGGTGGAGGTACAACAGTCATCATGGTATCATCCTTAGGCTGTCGACCCGATTCTCCTTCTAGTCCGAGGAATACAAGCGGGCGGTCATCGACTCGTTCGAGCATGGGTCGGTGCTTGGAGGCTTGCAGCTTGACCCGCCCCCCACTTTATTGACTTTCTAATCCTGTGAGATGGTCAATCATGTCCTCTGTTCTCGAGATTGGCTGATCAACCGAGGGCCGACAACCGACAACCGACAACCGAGGCGCAGCCGGCTCCCGGTACAGGATGTAGTTGTAGCATAGCGCCTTTCGTAGGCTCGGGCGGCGGCGGGAGCGGGGACAACGGCGAGGACTTGGATGCATTACGACGCCCCTAGCACGGTCGAGGAGCTTTGGGTTTGATCAATTGAGCAAGGTCGAAGTTGAAATTGAAATGGTCGAGCCTTCGGGCGGGCGAGGAAGGCGGGGGCGTTGGACGGCAGCAACGGGGGGGACGCGCGGGCGAGGAAGGCGGGGGCGTTGGACGGCAGCAGCGGGGGGGACGCGCGGGCGTGGGTGTGGGCGTGCGATGGACATGTACATTTGTACATTTATGCACATGTATGCATATGTGGGTTGACAGTGTCCGAAGGGCGACGGGCGACGGGCGAAGGGGGAAGGGCGACGGGACATGAGCCGGCCTGCTGTCCCACCGACTGGCCAACGGATGGGTTCGGTCTCGGGCTGCGACCTCGGGCGGGAGGAAAGAGGGCTGCATCCTCATGCGGGTGCTGAGCTTGAGTCCGACGCGGCGAGCGGAGCGAGTCGTATGAAGAAGCGGCGGAGACTGGCAGCGTGCTGCCGAGCTGATATACCGTTCACCATCCACCGTCCAGCATCCAGAGTTCACAAAGTCGATAATCGAGAGTCGAGAGTCAAGAGCTAGCACGGCTCAGGCTCGGGCTCAAGCTTAAGCTCAGAGCTGTGTTGTGTTGTGAGCCTGTGGAGACTGGGAGAGGGAGGGCGGAGGGCGGAAGGCGCCTGACTTGCGATTCTGGTGCTGGTACTGGTGCTGGTGCAGCACTGCAGCACTGCAGGCTGTAGGCTGTAGGCTGTAGGATGGAGCGGGGAGAACGCAGCGGGCAGGCACTGTATGACGGCTCATCTTGGACAAATATTTTCGGAGGCAGATCGGTTCACTGCTGACGGTGGCGCATCCTGGTTTATCCGGCCCTATTTACCTACGCTCACGCTTCGCCCATTGATTACTGATCTATCCGGCCGCTTCCCACACGTCCCTGCTGGTCTCAGGCATTCCTCTGCAAACCGCTGTTTCCCTGCTCCTCCCAGGGTTTTCGTCCATCGTGACCTGCTCTGTCCCGGAAACTCCCACATCGACCTTGTTCGTATCCGGCCGAGCCTCATTTCTCCCCATATTATCCAGATCACGCCCGCACCTTACGTATTCTTCCATAATCGTATCTCTTCTTCTCCTCCCTCAACTACCTCTCTTCTCACGCAAGAGTTCGGTCTTTCCGGCGCCTCCCCACAGGTTGCACCGTTTCATCGCACCAAGCTGCATCCTCATCCCCCTTCCAAAATTTTTCCCTCCTGTCCATCGCAACCTGCTTAAGGGGTCCCGGTCTCCCATCAGCTTCTGAGCCCCTCTTCTATTCACGATGACAACCGACAAGGCATACCTTTTCAATATGCCGACTGGCTGCCCACCTAGGCGGTTTCTCACCCGCCCTCTGACCACGTTCCTGTCGACTTCGACATGGCTCGTCCTTCACCTCATCCTGCTGAGATAGTATCTCAACTGTCTGCTGGATTCGACAGACTTTGCTCCAGAATTTCCGCCAGTATTCGCTTAGATCGAGGAGTTTCTGGTCGACTTCTGGCCTCCCGCCGAGAAGTCCTTGACTTTTGGAAAGCTGCAAGCAAGGTCAGTCTCCCGGTCGCCATTGGTCATCCAATCCTCATACCACTCTGTAGCACTATGAGCACCTTTCCACGAGAGAGATATCACTGCTTGAAGATGATTTCGACATTATGCTAAAAGGACTCGATTCCGCTTTTGACTCCGAATGTGATCCAATCCCTCGGCGATACCCGGTATTTGTAACCCCTCAGGTTACTGGCAAACGCGGTCGGCCTAAGCTGCAGATCCACTCCACCGTCCTCAATGACCTCGTTCCTGGCCGCTCCAAGGCCGGTATCGCACGGCGGCTAGGTGTCTGTACACGTACCCTACAACGGCAACTTCAAGCAGCTGGCTTGGTCCGCATATGTCCACCCCCGTTTCGTTTTCAGAGGAACCCGCACGGTGCAGTAATTGGAAGACGCCGTCTTCCTACAGTACGGTCAACTCCTTTATTGTCCGACCCCCAACTAGACCGCATTGTCCGTCGATGGCGTCTGCGACACGAGAACAATGGGCCTGGAATGCTGAAAGGCCACCTACTCAGTCTCGGGTATACTATTACTCTAGCTCGACTACGTGCATCCCTACAGAGAGTAGACCTTGTTCCACGGTTGTTTGAACGACGGCAAGTGACGAGACGCCCTTACCGAGTTCCGGGTCCCAACAGTGTCTGGCATCATGATGGACACCACCGTGCGTTGCTGTTGTCACTTTCCAGATTGTCTTCTCATCAATTTCAGGGCTTATCCGCTGGAAATTCGTCACCCATGCATTTATCGACGGCTATTCACGATGCGTTGTCTCGATACGTGTGAGCGACAACAACCGAGCTCAGAGCGTCCTAGACGTATTCCATGCAGCTCGCGCACAGTTCGGCACACCCTCCCGAGTTCGAGGTGATCATGGAGGCGAGAACATTCGCGTGGCAGAATGGATGGTCAATTTCCGTGGGTCAGGGCGTGGGTCATACATATGGGGCAAGTTCGTCGTTCTCTCCTTTATTTCGTACCAGCTCTCCATTCTCTGCTATTCTACTCAGGTCCGTTCACAATACTCGTATCGAGCGACTTTGGGTCGATTTCAACACCGACGTCACCCAGCGCTGGGCGCAGCTATTTCACCAGATGGAAGATCAAGATGGTCTGGATCCTTTGAACCCGGCTCATATTTGGCTTCTACATTTCTTATTCCTCGATGACCTCAACGACGATGCGGTCTCATTTCAGAACCAATGGAATCACCACACTATGTCCCTCACTCGAAGTGGGCAAATCGACCAAAAACCAATCGATCAATTCATTTGGGGCTGTTGGGAACATGGCGCCAGAGGTATTGATGTCGGCTCCCGGTTGGTACCCGCTACGCACCAGCCCGAGACTTCCACTTCTGGCGCTCCCCAAACGGACAACCCTCCTTCAAGAATGCCTTATGTTGAGTGCTCCCCACCATCGTGTCCGTACACGACACAAGAGATTCGCTCCCTTATAGACCAGATCCGTGGTCAATACGACCACCCTGATGCCCATCACCGTCGTGCGCGGTGGAGACTTGCTCAACATATCTGCAGTAGCTTTCTAGGGAGGTAGTGCTTTCTTTTCTCTACAGCTACCTACCAGGGATATCTAGCTGCGGTACTTGCGTGTTGTTTTCCCAAAAAATAATATCCTTCCACTGACTGGCACGAAGCTCATCCGCCTGCGCTGTCCGTCGAGGCTCAAGGGCGGGCGGGCCTACAACAATAGCTTCCGCAACCTTGCGTGATGACTCTGAGACCCAGTTGTCCCATCACCATCTCCAACCCTACCACCATCCTCACCCTTCCCTACTCATAGACCCTCCCTCCTCCCTCCAACCGTTGCTTTCAACTTCTTCTTTTCAAGCTGGCCTAAGGTCTCAAACTCACTCGAATCGTGAACTTCGCGAAAGAGCCCAGTAAGATCTATATAATGCGCTTCTCATCCTCCAGTGGCCTCATATATGCAGCATCATCAGTCCCGCATTCGGAAGTGGACGAGAGCTTCATCCCTTGTCCTTCACCCGACCCAATTGTCATCCTCTCACTCTGTTCCAAGCGTGGAGACTTTCTTATGGCCGCGGCGCTCCTTCCCGAGCACAGCAGGCTTCCAGCTGCGTCTACGCACGATCGACCTGATTTGTCGGACGACGAGTCAGATATCTCACACATCTCTGAATCCACGCTCGAGGTTCACCCTCACGCAAAATCCACTGCCACTAACACAGTTCTGCTGCGATCTTCCTACGCCAGGTCAGATCCACTCCATACAAGCCAATCCTCCCCTCGTGTCAGTTCGAATGCTGCGTTGGCGTGCTCCCTTCAGGTTTGTCCTCTCGAAGAATGTCTCGTGTTCCTCGCTCTGACGTCTTCTAGCTTCCCAAGCTAAATCTCCAGCCCATCAACTTCCTGTACAAACAATTGCTGCAACGCTACGCTATCTCTTGGGGAGTTCTTCACGCCCTCGCATTCGACCCTTTCGCCGACCCCGTAGCCCGTATCCTACTCTGCATGGACATCACAGAAACCGCCCGGGAAGGCAATGGCTACGGAGCCATACCGCTCTCGGTCTCCGATGCTTTGCTCTTACAGGATCGGGTATTTGAATTATCTCCCTCCCCTGCAAAGTAGCCACTCCTAATTTCAGTTCCCAGGTCGACGCTTCAGTACAACAGCTTCTGGAGCAGGGAAAGCACAAGGCCATTCACCTGCTGCAGTCCTCGGAGATCCAACTCAAGCCGGACCATGCCGAATGCCATGACTCCTCCTCACCAAGCCTCATAAACGACGTCCTCGAGGTCTACAACATCCTGTACCTTCCTGAGTCTTTCCACAACGTACGTCGCAATCCCAATATTCCAAACGCTCACTAACTGTCCGAGCACATACAGTCAAGTATGTCTCAATTGGCTTTCAATAACCTCTGGATGATCCTCCTCCACATCATCCTTTCATTGGCGTTTGACGGGGGCACCTCTTCCGCATTCCATTGGCCAGAGTACTTTGAGTCTATGCCTCACTCACTCCTCGCTCTTGCATCTTGTCTTGTAAGCTCTCTTCCCTTCTCGATTCAGTTGGCTCATTAAGTACTTGTTACAGTACATACACGCCCTAGAGTGCATAGCACACGGTCATACTTCCACACTTCCTTTCGGGGCAGATGCCGACAAGGCTCGCTATGACATTTTCTACGCTCATTTGGAATGTCGTCGAGAGCAAAATGCCCCATGCGATCAAGAAGTCATGACTCACATTGGACAACAGTGCTTGTATTGTGGTCCATCTCAACTTCCGTTCTATCCCCTTACCTCAGTTCCCTTAGTCAATTGGCCGGCATCACTTGGCCCGTCCCTGTGTGGCACTCGCCAATTCATGGCCCTAGCGATCGAGTACATCGCGACCGACTGAGGACAGCTTTCAACGCCGATTAATTCAGCTTCTTTCTGCTCGCATTTCTCTTCTACATCACTCAGGCACTTTGTCCCTCTACATCAATCCAGCAAAGACAAGCGCACTGCGCTCGACTTTCTTCCACTCGTCTTGCAGCTTTCACTGTATTCTCGCTCACAAACGAGCGCACCGCACGGTCCGGACATCTCGCTTTCACACAAACCACTGTAATTCCGTCGCTGGTTATCAACGCAAACGTTCACAATAAAGCTATTACCTATGAGCAGCCTCCAGTTACCTATTCAGCACAGTCTCCATAATCATCCCACAGCCATGAGTTTATTTCATTCATCATCAAAGCCCTACAGACTTGATGCTCTTCCACCCGCCTCCCTCAGCCCACGCGGGCGGTCGTGCAAGCATGCACCAACATCACCGGAATCCCCCAGCGCTGGGACGCGCGCGGGCAGTCGTCGAGCCTTGCACCAAGATCACCGGAATCCACCCTGCGCGCGAGCGGTCGTCGAGGCTTGCACCAAGATCGCCGGAATCC